>PNEQ01111458.1:0-23331 GCA_003012365.1 Medauroidea extradentata
GATGGAATTGTCAGAGTGGCAGAAGTACGCACTGGGAAGGGGCAACTTAGTCGGTCAGTACACAAACTGTATCGACTCCCAGTGCAGTGATGTTCTTTGATGTGTTTTCATGTTGTACATATTGACTCTGAATCGTGTTCTATGACTTAAGAGACCTCATTCGGTCTCGGTGGGCGGAATGTTGTGTGTTATTACTATTTAGAATGATGTGTAAATATGCTCGGACATATTTTTACCGTGTCGCGGACGGATTGCCTACCCAGCAGCCTCCATCACTAAAAGGATGACTCAGTGGACTTCAATATGGCGGCGCGGTAAGTTCGTGCGATTTCGGCTCGATGTATATTGTCTACAAAGTGTGTAAAATGGTTTGATATCTCAACATAAATTATTTTTAGACAACGAAATGTCTAGTTATATCTATACTAAAATCTTAACTACGATGAACATTACTTTTAACTTATAATTTCTTACGTAAATCTTATCAGGTTGTAGCAGTATTACGATTTCTTCTTGAGTTCTCTAAATTTTAAGTATGTAACGTGCTTAACATTTCGTATGAAGGTTTCCAGAAAATAAAATACAGGACCGTAAATTATCACTGCGATTTGCACGCAGCGTCATATAATATTAGATTTAAAACGTAAGCTGGGAAAACAAAGCCACGAGTTGCCTGAGATTATGCTGACGAAATTCCTCGAAGAATCGATAGTCCATATATTGGAATATTCGGCTTAGCGAACTGTTCTGCATTTCCCATATGTTCAGAGGATTTCCGCGGAAACCATTGTGGTGTAGGGGCTACGAGGATTGGAAATACCTCTCTTGAATAAAAATGAATGTTTACTGTCACAAGCATCCCAAAATCAGCCTGCGCTTCCTTAATCAGAAAATTTTACTCCATCTGGGTGATTTAAAATGTGTGTTTTTATCACCGTGCTGGTCTCGAAAACACACGAAGCAATATTTGTAGGAGAAAAGTATTTTTTCCGCAATACGTTCATTTATATTATCAATATTAAAAATTAATTTTCATCTCTTATTTTGTCAGATGCGTTAAACTGATTATATATACTATAAACATGTCTCCTTAGCTGCACTACGGCATTTGAGATCTCATTATAAACGGAACACGCTTTGGAAAGCTTTACTTTGAACGTGGTAAAGGCTTAATGAGAGACTAATAGGGTTGGCAGGTTGGCCTAGCAGAAAAAAAAAAGGTAGGAAAATTAAAGAGGGAAGGAGGAAAAAGTTGGAGGAGATTACACGTCATTCATTAGTTTTACAACGGAGAACTCTTGATGGCCTCGCGTCTAAGTTCTGAAATTGGTTAGAGCGCCAGGGCTTTGTGTAGAGTTCAGAACAAGACTTTAGTAACGAAAGATAACTACAACTTATACAACAAACGGACACATATGATTGTTACGACAAATCGCAATATTTCAAATTTTATCAATGTATGCTGCCAGAATTACGAGAAATTCTTAAAGAAAAATTAATTAAAATATCTGTGTGCCAGTGATTGATATGGCATAAAGAATTATCAGTTCTATTTTACTATTACCAGGTAATAAATCGTCGTAGTATCAAGGTGCGAAGTATTATTTATGGAAATGGTATAGGGTAATAGTAATTAAGTCAATGGTTTGTAACAAAAGCGTTTATATTTGAAGTACTGATCTTAAATTATTTTGACCAAATTTAATTTCTTGTTTAGGCTGCTAAGAAATAATTATTTACGTCTGTTTTGTAGTAAATTAAATTGTTACCAATTAAACGACTTAATAGCATCACGTTCTTTATTGGCTATATTACAAGTTATCATCACATAGTTCCTTTACAATATATTTTAGTACATCACTTAGTAATCCATGTCATAATGAAAATAAATATTATTATTAAATGTTATACACAACGTTTCTGAAAATTACACAGGTGTTCGTTTTTAACATACCACATGTTTAGGTTTATATATATTTATTTATATATGTCTATATATTTATATACGGATATATATATATATATACATACGCATGTATACGTACATATATATACGCATAGTTTTTTAAAATATTTAGATTTAAATAAGTATTTTGCTTTATAATGTTTCTTAAATAACATCTTTATATGGCACTAAAAATGTGAAACGAGCAGTAAGTTTAAGTGCCATTTATATAAAGAAAAATGTTGGTATTTTAAAAATTATTTGTATTATTTATGTGTAATGATTGTCAAGGTAGAGATATTTATGTTACGTCTAGTGACTCCAGTAAAAAATATATTCTATATTTCTCAACAAATGTATTCTTGCGGTCCAGTGGGTGAAAAAATGGCTTAATATCGTAATAAGTAATTTTAACGTCTTCCATGAACGTAGATGTTACCTGCTTCACAACAAGCCAAATCCTAGTAATACATTATATGTAACGCAACGTGAGATATTTTGTCTATTATTACGGTTTTAAGGTCTTGCAGAAGAAGACAAATACTATAACATAAAATAACATCCGTGTGATAAACCTTGTATAAAGGTCGTAAAAAAGTAGCTGTAAGAAGTTACTATGAAAATCTATAATATTTGTTATTATTAAATGGTGTTTGTTAGGTTGTAATATCAAGTCAGATAAGAATGTCATTAGCGACAGATGAACAAGTGCAGAGTGATACAGTTATTTGCGATAGACTTCGATTCTAGTTTACAGAACTGTCCGAAGAATTTACGCACATTTCAAACTTACATCATTGTTACAGACAAGTTGATATACAGTGAACATTGTGCACGATGGGTACCAAGACGCTAATTCACCTCAACAAGGAGCAGCGAATAGCATCGTCCTTGTCGTTTCTGCTGCTGAGCACAGGCAACGAAGAAGTGTTACTGAATCACTCTGTGACAGGGGATTAAGCGTGCCTTCATACCGACAGTGAAGAAACGAAACTTGAATCACAACAATGGATGCATGGCCACTTTCCAAACTAGCCTAAAAAATGTGTAAACGGACAATGCGAACAAAGAAACAGATGGCGGCATTGTTCTGGGATAACCAAGGTGTGCTACCGATTGAGGCAACCACTATGCTGTTGCACACTGCGCAACATTGCGAAAGCTGCGGCAATCGCTCGGCAACAAACGGGCTGTAATGCTGGCACCGGGTGTTGACTTGCCTCAAGACAATGCCAAACCGCACAGTTCTGCTATAACTCAACACCTGCTGGGAAGTTTCTGAAGTGAAGAGTTTGATCACACTCCTTACAGACCGGACATGACACCGCGTAACTTTCACTAAGGTTAATTTTAGTACAGGTTAGAAAGAAAGTACGATTTCTTATGGGAGAGCTTGGCACCGGGAAAATTCTGCCACTAGCTTCACTTCAATCGCTAAGAAACCAAATAAATACGAAACCGTGTAAAATTAAATTTAAATAAACTTGGAAATTACATTAGTCATTTCATTTAATTTTAAAATGAAAAGAAACCGATTTCGCTTTTAAGATGACCAACTTAATGTAACTTAATTCAGGAATGCGCTGTGATTAGTCTGTTTGGTGCACTAGCTATACCAGCGCTCAAGTGGCAGAAGTTGTCCCTGTGCCAAACTTAAAACATTGATCTTTCTAACCTGTAGTAGAATTAACCTTACTTTCACTTTCTTCTGAAAATAAAAACCAACTGGGAAGACGACGCTTCAACGGCAGTACCGAACTGCAAGACGATTGTGACAACGTGGCTCAATATGCAGGTCACAACTTTGATTGCAGAGGATATTGTAAAGTCGATACACCGGTGCAAGTGTCTCAATCTGCTTGGGATTACGTTGAAAAGTAGCTGAAAGTTGTACGTATCTTTTGAGGGTAGAAGAAGTTCCCATTTTTATGCAGCCCGTCGGAAGTTGATAAAAAAAATAAGCTTCATATTTATTTTTAACATAAAAAATTCTGAATAAAGTTTACAAATCTAATTATATCTAATAATATAAAAGTAACTTGTCTTAAGAACGTTTGCAAATAAAAAATATGTATCTCTTGTAACGTCATATTTACAGATTTAGTTATAATTAAATCTGTAAACATGACGTTATAATAGATAAATATTTTTTTTACTTGCAAACGTTCGTAAGACGAGTTACATTTACTTTTATTCAGAGAAGATGAAATTTAGCGACTTCAATGACCTGCATGTTAGATATCCTATGCATACTCAAGCCCTGTCTATTCGTTCATTGCCTGTTGTTCCACTGAGTAACCGCTAGTGGACAAATGGTCGGGACTTGAGTATGTATACGATATTTGATTCTAACATGCAGGTAACTGAATTCGCGAAATTTCACCATCTCTACTTATATTGCTAAAAGACCAGATTAAGTAAACAAAAAAAAATATGACGGCATTAACAAACAAGTTCAACTTCAAAGTAATTTTTTCACATGTGTCCTAAATATACGTACTGGATACATGGAAGTATGTGTTCAGTAAAGCTCTTGAAGCAGTAAAACACATTGTAAATGAAATATTGAGTGTATCATTATTTCTTCCGCAGATTCACGTGAAATGTCTCTCATGTTCAAGCTAACCGTCTCTTGAGGCGCTTTCGAAAATATGATAGGTACAATATACCCAGTAGTACCGATCGAGTGATCTCATGTACCCAGTCGTCGAATGTTAAATAGCTTTTTCCAAGTGTACGAAAACATCTTTCAGACGTCGTAGACAAAGTTATGGATAGTACAGACTATTATTTTGTACTGGTAAAATATAAGAATTTGGAATTAAATCTGCGTATAAGTAATGCATACTCAACTGATTTTCTTTGTGTATACACGGGAAAGCCTGTATTTGTTTACTTTTTACGCGATTTTTTGTGTTATTCGTCTGCTGGAGGTTCGCTAACCTGCTCGCGAGCAGAGTAAGTAGAAAGTACTCGATCTAGGTTTATGATGACTTTAGCTCTACGGAGTAGATCTAGTAAGGTTATGGTAAGCGGCTTTGAGGTACTCGCAGCTAACTGGCTGGTGACTCTCTGAGGAAGAAAACTGTTGTAGTGGGAGCAGCGAGGGTGGAAGTCATGCTCCAGCCACTTCCTCCAAGATGTTGATGGCTTGATGGGCTGCTGAGATATTACCGAGCCTAACATCAAATTACCCGGTGCTCCCCTGGGCGCCTGGCGACAAGCGGGTAACGCAATTATCTGCTACAAGAGCGCCGGCCGACTATTAATACGCGCGGATCAATTTTCCGAAGTTGTAAACTTGCGAGAGGGCGCGGTAATTATTTTGCAGGAAGCTGTGCAGGCAGGGTGCTGTAGTGTGAGGGGGAGGGACATCAGCATAGGAAGTTGCTCGTGGCTGACACACAAACCCTGAAGGCGCGCCTAACTCCCGCCTGAGACAAGATTACTACGTTTAAGAAAACTCTTACTGGTAAAGAATTAAATATATTGGAAAACCGGTATTTTTCTTTATTTTAAAAGGGTAGAGTTAGATAATTACTTGTATTTTTCAGTTTTCGAGACTAACATTTATACAAGTTGTATCATCAAAATTTCCTCTTCGACAAGGCGTAGAATATATTCTTTATTATCTGTTTGATATAAACAATAATAAAATATTTCGTTAAGTTTTCGTGCAGAACAATTTCAAGGAAATTGTACGTTAACTTTCAAGAGTAAATGCAAGTCCAATATAAGATGAATATTTAAAACTATCATGATCTCCAAACATAAAAAAAAGTCTTCTTAGCCTTAACATTGCCACATCCACCAACAAAATATATTGAAGAAAATAAGTAGGTAATATTTAGCATCTGACACTCCTACATAAACTTGTTCTGTGGAAAAAGTGAGACAAGTCAAACGTTTGAATTAAAATGTCAATTTTTTTCTTGTACATTATCTGAGCTAACTATTTGTTTCAGTTTAGCTTGGCAAATATGTGATTTTTAAAATGTAAAAAATTCTAAATTGACTTATGTTTTGAAATATGAAAGTTATGGACCCTGATCCACATTATGCATCGTAATTTTTGACAGAACTGCAAATTGAATAATTGAAGTGATATTATCCTTCCCAAAATAAACAACTTGATTGATTATCGAATAGTTACGCATATTATTATTTATTTTCAACGGTATTGCAAACACAACATTTGATACAGACGGTTCGGGATAAAGTGAGCACTAAAAATAGCTCTGTAAAATTTCTATTTTCAGCCAATTCGTAATTTTCCGCACTAAGGGAAGTGTCTAACCTCTATAGACACGTCACTTAATGTTTGCGCGATAAGATAAATTGTGCAGTCGGTATGATTCTATATAGTTTGATAAATAAAACATTATTAGCTGCGTAAAGTTCAAGTTTGTCGATTTCAGTTGATTTTTATAATATTGTTATATTTAAGTAAGAAAATACATGGAACATGGGATATGTTACTAAATAAACGTGAAACGGTTGTTCCGTTTAACAGAAAATATAAAATAATTAATAATAACTATATCGTGGACTCGTAGAAATATGGGAATTTTTAAACAAAGCTGGTGTGCAAGGTGAACAAAATAACAAAATGAATTGGAAACATTTTATTTTTAACAACATTTAATATGTTTTTATTATGCAACTAGCAATTCCTACTGAGAGAAAATTATTTAACAGGCACGCTTAAGGTGTATTATATTCATCATTCTCAAAGGAAGTTTTAAATTCGAAACACCATTTTACGTCGTGATAGGTATGAATGTATATTTATAAGAATATGCAATTACACATATCGGTATGCTTATTACCTATTTTTATTTTTCATTGTTCTTTAATGCGACAACTCTATATTTTTAGTAATTTTATAGCAGAACAATTCACACACGTACAAACACATACATAAAATATATATAATATTAACATAATGGTTTTCCTTTTCATATCTCACTCTGAAATATGCTGATTGTGCAGATGGTCATATGTATAAATTGTTGACCATTTGTACAAATACACATTGACATTGTGTATGTTATATTTGTACACACCGAATCTCCATAAACAAACCCACAATAAGCTCAACATGCGAATATTTGGCTAAATTCGAGAACGAAAATGTTAGCGGCAAAATTTTGTAGGACGACATTTTACATGCTGGCAAAATGATGCAACATAGCACTGTAGTTAGTTCCCTCTTGCGCTACACGAATATCTCACTTATTTTACTAACATTGTAGTTCAGGGGCGTAATGCACAATAACACATCCCGTGGGATTTTTTGTGAAGGGAAAGTGCAACTATGTGGACTCTCTTTATTACATACTACATATGTATTTACCTTCAAAATGCTCTGTTCTGTTTTATGACGTCATAATTCCAAAACGGCTTTCACGTGCGACATTTATAAATTCTATTAAGAATAACTCCTTTCAGAGTGGTCATATGTAAAATGTGCATAGATAATGTTTTAAAGAGCATGAGCCGAAGAACAAATTTTGCCCTTATCAATTTTTTTCGTATCTTATACCATTTGTGAGTTATATTCCATTAAATGTCCCACTATAATATGTAACTAAAATATATTATGCATTAATATAACATAGGTTATTTAATGGGTTTAAATGTTATCTTAAGAACAAATTATCATAACCCTCTAAGTCTCCCGATAAATCTTTATGGTTTATGTGGTATTCATAGTTGTCACACATATCTTCGTCTCCTCCGCACACACATTGCTCCGTGCACTTTAAAATGTATGAAAGATATTTACATGGCGGGGTACACTTTCTTTTAACACAAGAATGCCTAACAGTTTGAAGGACTGTCTCTGGAGCTCATAGTAGCGTACACGTAACTGGAACATTATGGTTCTTCTCTTTTATTTCCGAACCAAAGTTTAATGGTGACAGCAAGTCTGGGTAGGACTGGTCAGCACGGCACCATTCAATGGTTTGATAGAGAACTCTATAAACGAATGACGTCAGTGATGATCTTGTTGGTGGCAAGTTTTCTCCATGAGTTTCTTTCTTTGTGAAAATCCACCACTTCAATTCTCCAATCTCTGATATATTTGTACCAAGAGCATAGACATTACATATGAATTTTTCGATTAGGTGTCAATAATTATTAAGGAAATTTTCCAAGCTTCCAAGTTTGTTAAGAGCTTCAAGTATGTTTTCATCCACTTTACTGAAGACTTTCCAAAAAGAGGTTTTAGCTTTCTTTGCCAGTGTTCCTGTGGTGTCACTTCCGGACAATGCATGCAGACCTGGTAATGCTGAAGTTTTTTTTGGGGTCCAGTGGATTGGTTACTTTACTGAGATTGATCATTCTTTGATTTTGACCAACTCCAGTTACAAACATAGTGTCAGGAGGAAAGAACTTGGACCACCACACAACAAGCACGAAGACATCAGTATCAGGGGAGTATAAATGAAGCTGTGTCGCGCCACGACGACAGGCGAATAATGAATGCAAAATTATGTTCGTATCTTCCTCCTCATGATTGCTTTTTAGTTGATTTGTATCAATATCCATTGAAGATTTTTCTGTTTCCTGCCAAGATACAAATAAACACTTGTTTCTTTCAATTGCATATTGTATTGCTTTCTCGGAGAAGTAAGCTGTTAACTCATCTTTCGTCTTAGTATGAGATAACAATAACATCATAGAAGTGATTCCGATGTATGTTGTATCACTGATCTTGTACTGAACTGTTTGTGTGTTGCCAGTTCTTTTCTTTCGCGTAGAATATTTCAGTGAATGTTCTCTGTATGTGTCAAAGACCAAGTAAGTTTCATCATAGCATGACCGATTATATTCTAATTTCCTGTTAAATTCATTTGCAAGATCACTGCAGGTCTTAATAGTATGTGGTTTTTTCATGGCCTGTACTTCTGCCATACCATCAAGAACTACTGTTAGTTTATTTTGTGTATATCCTACTGAAGAATGACTTGAGGTCACAGGTGTCTGATTTGCCAATGGCTGCAGGACATTAGTTATGTCTCCCATCACTTCAGCAGTAGCAGGGATCTGATCTTCCAGTAATTTTATCAGTTTAGATTTGTTGGTACACAGCAACTGTGTACCTTCTAAGGCGAACATTGATCGGGGAACAGCAGAAAATTCATAAGTACGTACCCAGTATCTCTTTCAGATTGATATCAGGTCGACTTCTTGACACAACCAATAAACGCGTGAACAGTGATCGATCTGCCATTAGTTGTACAATTGTTTCACCCACTTTTGTCGGCACTTTCCAGTTTTACACAACTTTAATTTAACCTGCTTTATCTTTGCCCAGAAATATGTTCGGCCAGACTCAATTCACTCACTTCTGAAGCTGACATACAATTCTTTCGCAAGCGCTGGCATTCTTGTTGCATCAATCTTAATATCTTATCTGAAAACAGCCTTTGTGCTGACATTGATAAGGTCGTTATCATCGTATATCATTGGCTCCGTTGCACTATTCAAGGCGTTTAAGACTGAAGTCACATCAGAAATTTGGCGTTTCGAAATTGATGTTGTAAGATGGTGATGATAATGCAAGTATGAATCTTCTGCCACTCCTGTAAAATCTTTTGCTTCTGTGGCTGGCCTGACAGTTCAGGAGCTATGAAAAGAACCTTGCTGGTGCACTTCTATTTTTGGTAATATTAACAAGACCTCCTGCTACCTACATTGCTCTATTTTGATGTTCTAGAGCCTCGTCTGCAACCAGCGCACAAAATGGTATCTTACTCTTGTTTACTTCCCAGTTCCTTGGCATAAATTCTTCCCAGAAATTTGGGTTGTTTTGTTCTATCTGCCTTATATCAGCTAAATATCAAGCGATCATACTTGCATAGTTTCTTAAATCAAGAGCAAAGAAATATTTGACAAAATCTTCAAATGAAGCTAGATGTAGCCCCTAATTACCTGTTCTTACAGACTGTATGTAACTCAACAGAGTCCCAACCATTTCCATGTATTGGCGAACAACTTTAAAGGTAGGTTTGTGTTCTCCTCAGCATTATCAAACTTCTCTATTTTGTACAGGATTTCTAAGTTCTGTAGAGCAGAAACAGTCTGTTTGTGAACTAAATTAATATCTGCAAAATTGCCTGTCTGCAGAACAGCAACCAACCTTTTGATATCCCTGTCAAATCCATATTTTATATCTTCATGATGTATAAAAAACAAGTCAGTATAGTATTTACATAAAGCAAGCACAAGTGTTATATGTGCTTCAATTCCTCGTCTCACATGCTTTCCTGTTAGTATTTGTGACATAAAATTTTTCACTAAAGACCCCATAATAAATTATTGAAAATGAAACAACACCATTTCGTATATAATATCAAATTTACTGTGTTGCAAGAAAATAAGAAAATATACCAAAAGAAAGAAACATCTGCATACGCCCTTTTTAAGGAGATAGGTTTTCTCTATGTATTTTTGGAAGACCGTTTTACATCGCACTCAGTTCTGTAAGTTAAGTAAGTTTTAACTGTGTATGAATATAAATATGTAGTTCTTTTTAAGACATTATTAAATGTACGACTAACAGTTTAATATTTTTTTTACATGATGAAATAAATGCGACGTAGGCATACAGTATAAGTATTCGTAATAAATCAAAAAATGAAACTGTAGTGAATACAGTCATATTGTATTACATAAAAGATCACAGCCTGTTACCCTGCCTGATTCTGAATAGTCATAATACTCCTTTAATGAAAATGGATTGTATACAGTTCTTACAAATACAAAACAACTAAAAATAATGCACTGAGGACAGTTCTCATTCTTATTAATAGTCCCAATAACACATCAAATCCAAAACAAGTCATTCATCATTAGTACTTTCATCACTTCCAATCTCAATCACTTTAAAACATTGCTTTGAAGCTTTAAACATCTCTTCATACCAGTTCACAACATCAGCTTCTAAAAACTTAAAAAGACTTCTGACATCTTTTTCTTTGTTTGTGTTTATTCGGACTCGATCCGCCTCTGAAAGATGCTGGTGTAAATCCATGGCAATTTCATTTTTCTTGAAGTACACAAAAGGTAAAAATAATCCATTGTAAGTTGTTGCAGCAGCTACTCCCCCTGAGGGTGGAAACGTTAATCTTGTGTACGATTGTATTTTAAATGTGTACTTGTTTCCTGCAGGCTTTCTGGACATTGCAATCTTGAAACCCTTTGACCACTTCCGTATAATTGGTGCACCGTGTTTCACAACAAATGGAGATGGGTTTTATCTGGCAGCCACTAGCAACCGTACATATTTTGCAGTTGTATGAATTTTTTCCTCTTTTTTATTTTTGTACCACAAAGGCCAAAGTTACGGTCACACATGCTAAAAGAGTGCCCTCGCACATGAAACATATGTGTAACTTTTACTTTGAATTTTATTGCTAACCAGCTACAAAATGTTGTGACCAAGAGGTTTTTATTTTGGCCTCCTGCTGCATCTGAAAATAGATGTATTTCTTTATAAGAAGAATGGTTGAATTTGTCATTGATAACATCAAATAAAAATGAACATACTGTGTCTGGATTCTTTTTTTAATCTGTTTCTAAGAAATAGTACAGTCGACTACTGTCATCATTGTGACAGTGTACATTAAATAAATACATCCACAGGAGCCTCTTATAAAATTGAGACGTTTCATTTGTCTTCTGCAGAGGCAAGTTTTGGGCATAATCAAATTCCAGCACTAATATTTGACTATTATTTTCTTTACTGCGTTTAATCAGATCATCTTTCAGTCTCTTGTAAGCAAAGTACTTTCTTAAATGAAGTTCATGTTGTAGTCTACAGGGATCATTTGGATTACCTGCTAGTTTCACCTTGTATTCGGAACAATAATCACATAAATCTGTTTTCGGTAAAGTAAACCCATAGTTACATTCAGCTTTAAAAAACTTGTGGTATATCTTGTACTTTGGCAATTTTGACATGTCAATATTATTTTCTCTACAGAATAAAATAAACATGTCATATAACTTTTTTTGGATACAGGTTAGGATTTACAAAATACCTTTTACTTGATTTGTTCCTTGAATAATGAGACTCTCTGCTAGGTATAAGACTTAAATGCTGTGTAGCAAGATCCCAAACATTCCTATTGATTGAGCGAGGGCGATTGTTGTGGGTACCAGGTTTCTCTCCAACTGATTCACCATCCAGAAGTTTACGCTGGATAACACGTAACCTTTTTTCTGAAATCTGGTAAAGGCCACGAAGAAATGTTTGGCAAACAATTATTTCTGAACCGTTCGATTTAACACTGTAGGTTCATACATTCTCTCTCCTATGCCTAACCTCAACTTGATGAGTGGAAGATGGTTTGCATTGCAGGAGTCCAGATAAAAGTACATCTTGTTGCACCTTGGAACCATCACAAAAAAATATGTTGTGAAGGTTCTCTTGCTCATGAAGTGATATTTTCTTGAAACATTCTTTTTGACAACATTTCAGCACTACTACAAAAGGTTTACCTGCTTTCTTCTTTCCAGAAGAAGAAACGTAACTTTCGCTGGAATGTCTTCGTTTTTTATTATCACTTCGGTCTTTCACAGATTGCTTTTTACGTTTTTGTCTATCATGGCCTTCATCAATCACAAAGCCACTTTCATCTAAATCACTACTCATTTTGCACTCATTTCAAATAAAAAAGGCTGAACACTAATATTGCTTAACCTATAATCCTCGGTGGAGAGTACACAGACAGATTCAAAACAATATTCTGAAACGAAATACAAAGATATCAAGATAAAACTGTGCACACTTACAGAACACAAGATGGAGAAACTAAAAATGACATCTCCGTAAAAAGAGCGTACACTGGAATACGCCCTTTTTACATAGAACTCCTCATATGCTTCTATTGCTCTTAGCTTGGCCATTACTGTGTGCAATTCCTCTGGTCTCAATACCCAATTTTTATAAAGCTCGAGTTTTGCCGCTGCTAAAGGACAAACTGGTTCATAAATATCAAGGCCGAAAGTGACAACAGTTTTAGAATCTGAACCTACGATCGCAGATGTTACTCTTTCCAACCTTTCCATACATGTTGCCTGCGTGGAAGCTGTTGTTGGACTACTGTCTATGAGATGAAGCACACAAATTCTAATTTTTATCATTGGCTTGTTCACTAATGATTGCTATGCAGGCCATATAGGCACAGAAGCACCACTCGAGGAAATTTCATTATCATCTTCATCAGGATTTTTAGTGTTGTCATTATTATGGTCATCCACACTTGCCATTTCAGTACATTTGTTAATGCAACTAAGAGTAACCATCATCCACACAAAGTCTTCAAGTTTGCTGTAATCCATAACTTCTCGAATTCTCTCATTGTACTCGAACCTGGACTGAACTTTAGGAACATTAACTTTCTGGGAACTGGAAATTCTACAGTGTGAAAGTTCAGTGAGAGACGTTGGAATGGTTTTAAGTGAACGTCGAGATCGTGACTGTGAGAGTACTATAGGCTCATGGGTATCAGCCTCAGCTTCAACTTGGCACACAGCCATTACTGTGCCATGGAGAGTGTTCTTGCCATAAGGAGTGCCTTCTTGGAAGTCAATATTGTCAGCTTCACAGACAACAAATCTGCCTACAGCCAGGTCCTGTGGAATGTATATTCCCTCACTTGCTTCCATGTGTATACTGACTTCGCTCAGAATCTGAGTTTCCATTCTGAGGACTTTACCATACTCAATAGAAGCTCCTAAACTATGGAGGAACTGAAATAAGAATTTGCTTCTTGTTTCTGAGTGAACAGTTAGCCCCACAGCTACCTGCAATGGCATACCCCGTTTATGCCGAACTTTTTATCAATCGCTTTTTATACATACCGAGGTGACATCATTTCATACATCAACATTAGGAGACTCTTTGAGCCATTTTTGACGATTGAGCATCTTTTTTGTTTTCACAGTTTATACCCACGTGACTGTAGATGCACCACTTAAAAAAATTATAAACTTGTTTCGGAATGACTTCTTCCATATCAAGTTCCTTAAGGGATCCGCTGAAATTCTATGTACCAATTTTCAAAACAGAAGTTCATAATTCCCGAGCTACATCAAAGAGGATTTTCATGTATTTGTCAAAGTGTTTATATACATCCTCGGCGATAGCAAGGCTCGCATCAGCTGTAGCCTTTAGTACTACACGCTGTGGTTCGTTCACTCTCTTCGGTTTACTGAACATAACACTAACACTTTCGAGTGAAAATTTGAACATTTTGGACTTATGCTATGTTACAAAGTAAACAGTAGGCCTACATAAAATCAAAAAATTAAAAGGAATGCACTTAAATTACATAACTGCAAATTTTTGAAGGTAAAACTTGATACACACACTGTGAGACTATTCTGCAAGAAAAACGCATTCAAAATATAATGCAAGAGTGCTTCAATAGTACACACTTATTACTAACAATCTGCACATAATGCAAATTTAGTAGTAAATTTGTAGTGCTTTAACAATAATTACTTGTGACAAACAACACAAATTCATGTTCAGAAGTAATGTATTACTTCCCTTAAATTAAAGTAATGTAATTTACAGTAACTTGTGTGAACGTTCGCAGCTTACTTTGATGTCTACATAATTTGTAATGCACATGTCTTAAGTGATAAATACAAAACATTATACAAACTAACGATTCTTATGTGATAAATATTAATTTACTTAGAAGCCTAATATGTGAGCACTAACCTCTTGCCCATATGATTATTGAAACAGAAGATCGTGCAATGGAAAATTTTCAACAGCTGACTCAACAACAGTGTTTGAAATTTAATTTGTCTTATATTTTTTTGCGAATTATTTAAAGTTGCCTGAATAATTGTGCTGGATCTTGAGTTCTTATTTATTGTTAACATTCAGTATTGTGGACGGGATATTCTTCTGTTATGGTTAGCGGGTAGCCTAATAGAGTATGAGAATTCCGCATTTTTATTAAACGTATGGCTGTTAAAATTTTTTTCAGAAGTCTAGTATTAATTTAAGCCACACATTTACATGATATAAAATTTAAAAATAATTATAATATTTTCATTTTAATTACTTTTAAGTGCCTTTTAAGAACTCTAGCTATACCAAATACATATATGGCCATTCTTTAGGAAAATTACGACTCGGCTATAAAAACTACACTAAAATTTAAGTTCTTAATATTCTAAACATTTCAAAATAAATATCTATTTTGTCATATATAATATTGAAATAAATTTATGCTGTTCGTCACGTACCACAAGCGCATGTGTTTAGTATATCTATATGGCAGAACCAGTATTTAAAAATTAAAATACATATCAATTACTGGTATTTAAATTTTTAGTCCGCAAATTGTTATTAAAATTCATTATCCCGTCAGTAATTATTTGTTGCCATCTTGTTTTCATCGAACTGTTTTCACACTTTCCACAGAAGTATTTTCTCTTCCGTAATATTATTCATCGTAAAATCAGTACTATGTACGTATAAAATTTCTTTCTTTCAACCATATTTACGACTATATTCACTCTTATGGATATGCTTATTTCAAGGCCGGCTGTTTCGGATCCTCCATGCAATAGTTCTGTGTGCTTCGGAGGGCCAAAAGTATTTAAATGTATTAACATATAGAACCACGACTTTACACAATGCAAAATGTTCAGAGTCGTAATATTCCTCTACTAGGCGTTTAATGTTTTGTACTTGGGCAACAATGATAATTAAGTGAATACAAAATAATATCGCTCTTCTTTTTAACAGCTCAAGTACATTAAACACGTTCGTACGTTTTGTTGAACTTATTTCCATAAAACAGTTTGCTTAATTCGTTAAAATTTATAGACTAACTCCAGCTTCATGTTTTTTACACAATTTTCTGTAAAAGTAACTGAGGCAATGGAATGAACAACTTCTGAATTATGTATTAGTATGATGTTCCGCTCAACTACTTCCGACCCCAGAGGGAGGAAACTACCCCCTGGAGGATGGTTAAAAAACAGATCCGGTTTTCTGGCAGAAAAGTTTAACCCACGGCTGCCAACTGTTTCCTTCGCTTCCTTGCGAAAACCTTGCACGACTCACGTGTCGTGGTTAGTCGCAAAACACAGCTTCTTCTAGAAGCTTCGAAACATCCCAACCATGGCCGTTTTTTTTTTTTTTTGCCCCGAGCTGCATGCAAGCTGTTGCCAACATCCCCTCTCCTACATTCAAAGTTTTGTATTTATTCTTTCCTCTTCGGTATCGCTAGCTGCATCTCTCTCTCTCTCTCTCTCTATCCCTCGCTGTTACGAACTTATACGAAATATCCTACTCTCATCTCCATGCACATATCTGAAATCAGAATCCAGCAGAGTGTATCTTATATATTCTGCATTCGCTTGGTAATTTTTTGGTTTATTAACGTAGAGAATATACAAAAATATAAACTAAATTAAATGCGAGATACCAAACCTATTAAATCTGTACTTTAGGACAGAAAAAAATGTAATTAACTGCACTAGTATTTGTCTTGCATATGAAATGAACATCTAAAAACCAATAACAGTGTTTCTGATAGAAACATAGCCAATCATGTCTATAATCTTGTGATGATAAAGAAATCACTTTTAAATACCCTACTAAAACATTATTTTCAGTAACTATAATACTGCCTACACCTTTTCATTGAAATTATTTCCGCTTTACCTCACCAAAATAATGCACACTTTTTAATTTTTGCGACCGGAATCAAAAAATTTTATTTATTTGGTGGTAAAAGCTCGTTGATAGTGTCTTAAAAATACTCCTTAGTCGTAAAGGGAATGCAAACAAAAACAAACACACATTTAACATTAAAAGTTGCGTTATATTTCTAGCAGTTTTATAGACTAAGCTGATTAGGCTAAGTAGTAGCACAAAAACAAAGAATATCACTATCGTCTATATATGATTCAAGTTTCATCATACGATACACGCGAGAGAAAAGTATATTATATTCTGTCCAGTAAATCTCCTCACGTATGTTAACTAAATGAAATACCGTACAACATTAACGAAGCTTATTAAATCATTGTGTACAGAAAAAATGTTGTAACTACACGGAGCACCTAATACAAAAATACGTTTTGTATGACATTCATTCATTGATTTTAATGCAAGCATATGTTTTCGATGCCTCTATAACCGTTTAAATGTAGTACTAAATTTCGAAAGAAATTTTTTTTTCTAAATATTTCTCAGTTTCAGTGGATCTAGCAATTGTATGTAACCTTTTAACGGATCTTAAAATGTTAATTATTATTTTCTTTTTATTATGCTCAACTGTCATGATTTAATGTCTTCATGATTTGTAAAGCGCGATAATGTTCTACGTGTATTGTTAGGAAATGTTTTTCACGTTTATGCAAATGTATAATTTACGAGTTAAGTTAATACTTGGCGATGATAAATCTTAAGTTTCATAAGCGGGAGAAAAATTGATTGTTGTGTGCAATCAGTTGAAGTTGTTTACTGGTTAATAAAAAAACATAGCCTAGCTGAATCTGAAATTGTGGGAAAATTATCGTCAAAGTATTTTCTAACTAATATTCAAAAACTTGTTTCCAGATTTGACGAGAGGTATTATGTGTGTATATGTGCGTTCGTGTGTATGTGTAAATATGATAAAGTGAGAACATGTAATGCTGTAAGTGCTTTTCTCATATCACGAGACTTCTTGCTCACCCTCAGATATTAAAAAGTATTGGTTGTCACCAAAATCATTGAACCATAGTTTAATACGTGACCTCGCTACTTTCTATCACTCCTGACAACAGTTGTTTCTATTATTTGCACTGTACTTTCACAAATAATAATTTTTCCATCGTTTCGCGTGTTTCTATTTTGAGAACACTGATGATAAACTGATAAGGTAAGTTTTCTAATAATTAATTTGGATACTTCATGTTTGATAGTTTATATATTATGGCTATGCTTACAAGACAATCAAATAAATTACATTATTTTCCATTTACTACAATGTTTTGAATGAAAAACGAATGTTCTTGTTAGTGAGACTTATTAATTAAGGAAGTGAGAAAATTAGAAATTATTGACCATTTCGTTTCAACGTGTTTCTGATTTGCCAATATTAGTTTGTTAATTCCAAATAATATATTTTTGTCTAGAGTGTAACTGTTGAGGAGATCAATTATATAACTTTCTGGTTTACAAATTCTACAATTTATAGGATACTTTGGTTATCACAGTGTAAAAAATAATAAACATAGCCGATATGATAAAATAGATTAATATAAACTTACAAATCTGTCTAATGGGTCAATATACCAATTTTAAAACTTTTGATACAACAGTTCTAATATTTTATATTATACATACACATACATAACACTGATACCTACATTACGTTTCTGAACAGCAATGATATTACAAAAAACACTTCATTGTAAATATATACGTTGGTATTCTGATAATGTTAAGGTTTTTTATAATAACATTATAACAATTTAGTTACTAGTATTTCGACTTAGTGTTACGTGCTCTAAACAAGTGATTATTGAAATTATGCTTCTTATAAATTGCAGTGTTTCAATTTGCAAAATTAAAAATTTGCTAATTTCGAAGAACACCTAGGTCCCAAAGCCATAAATATATATAACACTGTTTTAACACATATATTTGCGATAATTTTTATTCGTTACTTATTGCCAGAAAACGTGATCTAAAAACGAAAATTTTGTTTGGAATTTTGTGTAGAGAAAAACCACTTCAGTGACTTTTTTTTTTTTTGTGTAAGCAAGTTTGCACTCGCACAGCAAGTCGCGAAAACGGTCTGACCGAAAACCAATTATTCTTGCGTTAAGCGGAGCTGAATATACGGCAATGGTATGATAATGTATTATTCGGGGCAATAAAAAACACTGACCACCTTTTTTTCTATTGGCCGGGTCATAAATACACGTGCTTCCCAGCGTGAGGATTGCTTTTTTTTTTTTTTTTTTTTTTTTTTTTTTTGTATTTGGTGAGGTAGCTGCTTGGAAACAGAGTTGTGTCTGATACCACTGAATCCGAACAACGCCGTTCCTCGCATGCTTACGGGCATGGAGTGCCAGATAGATACTCTTTTTCTCTATTTTTTTTTCCTTTCTCTTTTTTTTTTCTTTGCGTGGGATTTTACAAACACATTTTGCCGGGCGCAATAAATCCCGCGCGATAAGTCGCGCCAAATATCAACAGCGATTTCCACGTTTTCCACAGTGGATGTGTGAGTTTTTATATTCCTGCTCGCAGCTAGTCCTGCTACCCGTCCACCCCTCTTCCCCTGCCGTGGACCGGAACCTAACCCCTTCCCCTCCCCTCTTTCCAGGCTGCCAACCCTCCTCAGGCAGTTTTCCTCGGCTCGCAACTCATATGTTGCAGATTACCGGTTATTGCATTCTAGGCTCTGCGACATTGTAGTTAGCAAGTCCTGGTGTGTGTTCCCACTCTACACAATAAGCAGCAGAGGCTGTTTTCCGTAATGCCCCAGAATCTTTCTTAATACTCTCATTACATACAAGAACTCTTCTTACCAACTTAACAACCATGGAAGTAACCATTTTTTATTAATACATTTTTAATAAACTAATTAAAATAAATCCTACAAACACATAAGTGTAAAGCGTCTTTTTTCAAAAATAATACCTGGTAACTGATCGAAATTACATGTTTATTATTTTCTAAAAGTTTTCATTAATTTACTAAATTTTCTCATTACGCAAAGTGTTTTCCAAAGCATTTTAACATACTTGAAGCCAGTTTCAGGGATTTTTCTTAACACATAGATGTTTGATAAAAAAGCAGTAAGTTATTACTTTGCATGTTAAAATAGTATCATTGGCTTGGTAGTAAAACAATATGTTCTCGTTTTAAACATCTTGAAACTTATCGCAAAACAACTACTTACTTACAAGTTGGCTGAAATGTGAAGTTTAATTGTTTCCTGAATAAAACACACACTTTGTCAAATAACTATGTACTTATGGTGAGGTTTTCGTATTGATAACTTTTGTTTTAAAACGATCCGCGAGTGTAACAAACGTAAAAACAAAACACGCAGTACAAATGGATGCTAATATATGTATATATATAAATGAACACTGACTGACTGACTGACATATCAAACTGCAGCCTAAACAACTGGACCTAGAACCGTGAAATTTTTGTGGGGGTCCCCCTCAGGTCGTAGGCGAGCACTAAGAAAGGATTTTTTGAAATTCGACTTCTAAGGGTGTGAAAAGGGGTGAAATGTGTTTCCGAAGAAACGTCTATAGAGCTCGAACCCGACGGCCTATCGTTGTGATTTTTACTTTAATAGGACACTCGTAAAAATGCTTATTAGCCAATTTAAGGATTTTTCAAAATTCAAGAATTAAAGGGGTGAAAATACCTTAAATGTGTTTACCATTAACTATCGATATCTATCAAATCCTTCGGGATAAAGGGTTGGTTATCACTTCAAAATGTTGCTTACGTAAATACCCAAAAGTAGTATTAGGGTTTTTTGAAATTCGACTCGCAAGCAGTAGAAAGGGGCAAAGTGTGTTTTTTATGAATCGTCTATATCTTTGAAACACATTTGGTTATCGTCGTGATTTTTACTTTAATTGGTTACTTTTACCAATGTCTATGACAGGACACCAAGACATTTCAAAATCTTTAATTAAGGGGGTGAAAAAACATGAAATGTGTTTAAAGTTTCCATCAATGTCTATCGAACCAATCGCGATATCGAAGTAACCTTAAATTGATGATTTTGTAAATATCCTAAGTACCATAAAAATATATTTTCCGAATTCTGCCCTAAACCGGTTAAAAAGGGGGTAAAATGTGTTTTCGACTCACAATCGATATTTATTGATACCATTGATATTTACATAGCGACGTGATATTTGTTTAAGATTGATGCTTACTCGAATACCTGAAAAGTAATTTCAGGAATTTTTGAAATTCCCCACCTAATGAGATGAAAGGGGGTGAAAAGTGGTGAAAAGGGTTTTCAATTAATTGTCTGTATATCTTGAACCCAGTGGGCTAATGTTGTGTTTTTCACGTCCACGAGTCACCAATAAATGATTCTAAAACGTGATTCAAGGGTTTTTCGAAATTCTCTTTCTTAGGTTGTGAAAAGACCTTGAATGTGTTTTAGATAAATCCTCGATATCTATCGAACCCAACTAGATATACTGTTAATTTTTGTTTCCGGATGATGACTGAAAAATTATAGTAAAACGGTTTTTAGATTTTTCGAAATTCGAACTTTCAGTACTGTGCAGGGATCATTCGTGTTTTTTAATATATGATCGATTTTGATTCGACTGAACGGGCTACCGTCATGATTGGCACTTCAATGGGATACTTACACAAATGTTTAAGATATTAAATTAAAATATTTCGAAATCCTATCCCCAAAAGGGTGAAAAAGCGCAAAATTTGTTTTCATCAACCCACGATATCTAACTAACCAGTAGAGATATTGAGGTGTTGTTCGCGTCAGATGGATGCTTACATAAGTATTAAAAAATTATATGTAGGTTTTTTTACTTTATGAGATAAGTTGATTATTAAGAATAAATACAAGTTTGTGAACTTTTAAGGCAGACAAGCCGGAAAGCAAGTACGACCAGCGAGAAATAAATCATACAGGAGTTTCACGCTACAAAAACATATAGATACGTGGTATTGTGCAATCTCTACGAGCCCAGGATATGAATATTTTCTTTTTTAAGTTAAATTTGTTTTCATGAATTATTAATTATTTCGACGTTACGTGACGTAGTTGTTTGTAGCTCATGTCTACATTCAGGGAGGTTCTGGGCTCGAATTTGGTTAAAAACTGCGTGCGAACGTTCAATTCTGACACACAAAAAGTGCAAAGCAGATCGAATTAGTACAATTTGCATGTAGTCGTTTAAAAGAGGTAAAATGGATTATGCAGCTCACTTTCCACTTAGGTCCGTCGACAACTCCAGCTCACATAATGTTGGGGCATCAAATTCGTTTCCGCGATACCATTTTCCGCCAAAACTTTCTAGTGGCATTAAACTTGGAGTAAATATTTTGAAAATATGTAATAGAGGGCAACGTCACAATGGTTATGCACAAGGTAAATCAGACGCTTACGTTCTATTAACATCTTACATTTAATAGTCTATAACTACCCTACAACGTCAACTTTGCTGTGATGTAAATAAGCTCAAGGTGAAGTCGCTGTTAGTTGCAGGGACAAACTTAAAACTGATTTTCGCGTGGTCAGCTGTAGCTACTTATCCTGTGCAGAGTTAGTTCAACTTGCAGCTTTGTCAATCTAACACTTGATGACTGAAATATCCAATCTGGTGTACAAGGTTTTTTCAGTTAAAGTGAATGCTATCAGTTATGAATAATACTCGCGAGCAAAGCCGCGGGGGACTGCTAGTTATTATATAAAAATTCAATACACAACTCCGACCTTACCAAGGTAGGCTCGTGACGTCACCTTCCTATCAGGGTATTGGTGTGCGTGTGTGCGTATGGGTTAGTGTAGGTGCGTGGTTGTTTTACGTGTGTCCCTAGAAATGTTGAACCCGCGGATAGTTTCACCAACCTTTGAAAATGTGTATTGTTAAGTAATATTGCTTATTTGTTGTGCTAGTTAATATTATATATTTGGCGGTCATTTTACAATTTGTGGTCCCAAAATAAATTTTTCCGAGTAATATTTCAGAACCTAATAAAATAAGTATCCATAAAGTACACAGAAGGTAACTTTTCCATTATTTATTTCGTTCATGCTGTTTTCGTGTTTTCGAAATGACGGCATTTCTATTTTAATTCTTAGCTAATATGACACATACAAGTAACTATTATTTATTAATTTCATTGAACCTAACGGAACTGAAAGTACCTAGGAAGAGGACCCAAATGAGATAAACAGACTTATGTAGTCACCATATTTTGTTGAAACGGCGACCATTTTTTTTTATCAAGGGAGAAATCTAATATACAAAATTAGAATTTTTTTATAAGCTTTATACGTTGTATTTTCCTTTACTTCCTGATTTTTATTTGTTTCTATGCCCATTTCATGTTTTCAAAACTACGGCGTATTTTTTTATCACACGCTATAAATTAAAAATAATTATTTTCAGGATTCCCTTTACAGTATGCAACGCCCCCTAGTGGTGCCTGAGGAAACCCCGGAGGAAACCTTTTCTCAGGACACCACCAAGGATGGCGAGCGAAAGTCTGTCACCACCGTTCCCATTTAAGATGACGACAGACACCCTTAGGAAAGGCCTAAAAGTAGCAGGACTGATGGTTTTACAGTGGAGGACGAGAAAAGTCATCAAAATTTGAGGGCAGC
>PNEQ01111462.1:0-28625 GCA_003012365.1 Medauroidea extradentata
GGACTAGTGCGGGATTATCGTCGGACTAATTTATGTCTTATTCATAGACGCGGACTATATCTAGTCCGACGTTACTTGCCGTTTATGAATAAGGTAACACTTGGTCCGGACTATAGGACCAACCCTGGACTAACTGGCACAAGATGATCTCAGGATCATCTCGGAACTATCTCACGACTATGAATAAGGCCCTTAGTGTCTTTTTTTGTTCTGTCGTATTGTCACATCCCTTGTCAATAACGAGCATGTGGGCCCGCTGTTAGCGCAGCATTCGCCTCTCACCAAGGGGATCCGGGTTCGATTCCCAGTGGAGTAGATAACCCGTATTTCACATGTGGAAATACACCCCTCACCAGACCTAGTTGTTAAGTGGTGACCCAGATGTCTTCAGTATTCAATAACGAGCATGTCCTGTGTCTGTCATCATCCCGTTCTGCAATTAATATTTAGATGGCATTGGTTGTTGATGTATTTATTTATTTAGTCTTTATTTACCGTGGGCGCAGTTAAGGCGTTCTCTGCCTTCTCTTCCACTGGACCCGGTATACATGAACATATATAAAAAATACAATAATTCTACTCTAAATTTGCATACAAACTAATAATACTCAAATCTCCTAAATATGTCAAGAAAACACAACTGTTGCTTACAAGATTGGCACGCAAATTTAAGTTTAGATATTACCATACAATTTATTTAATTTTCTTGTAGATTATCAAGTAACAATTTTTAAGTTTCTATACGAATTTTTTTAAAATTTTAATTACGTGTGAAGATTTCTAAGATACATACATTTTGGTTGATTTAAAAAATATGTATAAATAACAGTTGTAGGGGTAAATTAATGCATATAGCAAGATTCAGTAATATGAAATACACGATACTGCTAACTTGTGTTTCAGTTATAACATTGGTAATCTGTGTGTATACACATACTCGCGCATATATACACGCACACACTTATACATATGTACATAAATATACATAGGTATACACTAATACTATCGCACACGTATACATACACATACATATATTAATTCATAAATAGGCTAGTATGCTTCTGCTGTTATAAACATTTTCTAAAAACGAAATACGATCAAAGTTTATACAAATTATTTTAATTAAATACTTAGAAAAATATTAAGGCAACGTATTAGGCTACAACTTATAAAGTTCTGAGTTTGTGTCGCGACAGCGAACGATTGGGCTTTCACGCGTCTTCGAAAGGTATGTGCGCTGATTATTTATGTCTGATCCTCTACTTCTAAAGACCAATGGACTAAAGATTAAACGAATTCGTGGGTTCCCTGGCCTATAGGACACAGGACAGGGCCGCCCAGGGAATTTTGGGGGCCTGGGGCAAAATAGTTTAGGGGGAGTAAGCTTTAAAAATATAGCAATACAAAAGATCTTTGAATTTTAGATTTGGGGGCCCCTTGTTATAGGGTAATAGAGGGACTGAGACAATTTTCCCCATTTGCTTCTCCTTGTGGTCGACTCTGTTGTAGGATATCTGTGCGCTCAAGCAGAAAGCAGATCATCATTGGCTGCTCGATAACACGGTGATCACACATGATTGGGCCTTCGTTTAGTTACTGTCTTTGTTCAGTACCTTCAGGGAGGAGTAAAATAATTCAAAAGCCAATGTGAAAATGACACGAACTTAGTAGTAGTTTAAATTTGAGCGTGTGACCAAACTAAATTTGTGAATTTCTCAGGTGCCTACCAGTGTGTATTCTCGTATTTACGTTGAGAGAATTGCAGGCGTAGTATGGACAGCGGCTTGTGAAGTATAAACGAACCGTGACGTACAGAAGATGCAGTCGTAACCACGGCCTGTAAACAGGTGGCAGTGGAAGTTGTCTGGCGGGGAGAGCTCTCTGTAAACTGTTTGGTAAACAAGGTTAACGGCTCTCGCCAGATCTGTTTATTAGTAGTGGTCCTGCCTACATTGGTCCGATTCAGTGGTAGATTTAGGGGGAGGGGGCTACCGGGCTTAAGCCCCCCCCCTCCCCTTCCCGCAAAATTGTGCATGTTGTTTGGCTGCAGTTCACCAAGTTACCGATAATGCTATACATTTTTGGCGCTGTAATCCGGGCGGTCGAGCTCAAACTCCGCCCACTTCCCTCCCACTAAAATAAAACGTATTTTTTTTTATCAAGTTATGAAATACTTCCTTCACTCACAATTTCAAATCGTGGCTCCAGAAATCTTTGTTTACTTTATAATGTTAACAACGGAAAAAAGTGGGCGGAGTTTGAGTCCGACCGCCCGGATTACAGCGCCAAAAAGTACAACATTCTCAGTAACTTGAACTACAGTCAAACAACAAGGGGGTCAAGCAAAATACATTGGTAGATAGGCGAGTGTCCAGACCTGTTCTTGTACGACCGTGTCCGGTAGCGTCAAGGAAACCGGAATTTTGTTCTATGATTATCCAAGTACATTTAATGTGTTCTACTTGTATGTAATGTTGTTATAATGATTTGTAACAGTAAACAACCACACTTTTGATATGGTTGGTATTTTTTAAAATCCGTAAAATCAAATAAGACCTCCCCCCCTCCCCCACATATGTTTCTAAATCCGCCCCTGTTTCGGTTATTCGGTCGGTCGCTGTTTCTGTGACTACGAGATTAGGGGACCTCGACCTGGCACACGCTCCACGCCATTCAAGAGTTTTTATCGTTGTGAATTATTTAGAATCGCCCGTGTGCCACCATAGCATTACTCGTGACGGCCATATTCTTACTCTTCTATGATTACGCTGTATATGGTATCAGCGTAGCCTTTGAATATGTGTATTCAGTGACCAACGTAGGCTGTAAATACTTCTGTATTGACTGTGGTTGAACAAATTAAATCGAGGGGTGCGCGGCAGTTAATCTATGAAAAAAAGGGGAAGGGGTTTATGACCAGTGACCTATATGCGGATCACTTCTTTAAATCGGGAAAATTTCGATTTCAAGATGTAAAAAAGCAGTAAATGTTAGAAACAAATGTTTTTTTTTGGGGGGGCGGGGGGCAGTTTTTACTGCCTTTAATAACTTTCGTGGGCGGGGAGAACAATTATCCCCACCCGTAAATAATTTTTTAT
The DNA here is from genome assembly GCA_003012365.1 of Medauroidea extradentata. Lineage (NCBI taxonomy): Eukaryota > Metazoa > Arthropoda > Insecta > Phasmatodea > Phasmatidae > Medauroidea > Medauroidea extradentata. Next base: position 3,099 of record PNEQ01111462.1, read on the forward strand.
TTAGTGGTGACGTGTCCCTCCTCTCCCGGCCCGCAATCCCAAATTAAATGTGACTTTTGAACGATTTGTTGCAGGAATTGTTCAAAGATCACATTAATGTAAGATAGGCTTTCGGGACAAGGTTATTTGCGACTAGACAACATTCACAATGACTTACGTTCGCGAAAATGGCCCAGACTTACGTTAAGTGGTAATGTGTTCCTTGCTCGTTGAAATTGAATCCACGAATATGATCTTTGACTTCAGCATAAAATGCTGAAATCCAGTACTTGAGCCAGACCAGTTTTAAGGGGGGGGGGAGTGTTAAGGTTACCCCCACTCCACTCCACCCCCCGCATTTTACGGTAACACGAGTAAAATTTAAATAGTTAATACTGCTGTAATATTAATTTCACTATTAGTAATTTGTAAATATTTTTTTCTAGTGCGAAAAATCTGTACTTCAAAATTTTGTAATGAAATTAAACTAATTTTAATTAAATGCAGACGTACACGCTGCAACTCGACACTAACTTTACGTTACAAAATAACGTTAATGATTTTTTTCTCAGCCAAAAATTTTATTATTCACTGATTTAGCTTCTTCTAGATGTGTATTCTTTTTCTGTTCTAACTTTCACAAACAAGGCGAGGCAAGCCTGCCGCCCGGACACATGGTCCCTCTCCCACCTTCCTTTCTCTCACTAGATCCTGTACTGCGTTCCTGTACAGTACGTAGTTGTGTGGGCAGTCAGTGTTGTGGACAGCCCTAGCCACATTCCAGCGGGAGGAAGGCTGCTGATAATGAGTGAGTGAGCCTTCCGGTTGTGTCGTGTGCTTCTCTCGGCACTGTAAACTGTAAGCGCCACTTATACTGCATCATGTGAGATATCCTTCCTTCCTGTATCTGACGTAGGCCTACTTACATCTTTTGTTCTGTGTGTCACAGTCTCATAAATATGAAAGGTTGTCATTGCATCCTGGCGAATATTCTTTGGTGCTCGATAAGTCAAAGGAAACTTAAAAAAAAAAATATTTAATGTAACATTTAATGTCATTGAGTTCAATTTTATTACAGGATAGGGTTTGTAGTTGTGATTTGAGACAATGGAAGCTAAAAAACAAGATGGTGAAAAAAAGGGTTGGGGGTTACGTCGTAAGGTTTGGGGGCTGAGTCATAGTGCTTGGGGATTGGGAGGTGGGCACCACTGCCTAAAAGAATTTATAGACGGCGCTAAACGCAAGTATTTCGGTGGAGTGCATTCATTTGCCGAAATTAAGAAAAAATCTGTAATCTTGATGATCTGAAAACACAGTTTTCCTCCCAGCTCGTAATTGTGCTCCAGTAATCACTAGCAGCTTCATTAGTTCCGATTAGAGTTGTGCTGCCCTCTGCAGGCCGTCTCTAATTAGTTTGTAGCACTGGAGTTTTGTTGTTCACGTGTAATCTCATTTGCTCGGACTACCTTTGAACTTTCTGTGTTGTTGCCTCGCTGGAAGTTTGTGCTTGTAATTGTGTTAAATCTAACATTATGTTTCCCTGTTTCTACTCTTTCTGCGGTAATTATTTTTTTAAACCTAAACGAGAGCAAATTTCAGAAATCTGTTTGACGGTTTTGTCTGAAACTTTCACCTTGTTGGCTGATTTTTATAAGACAGTAAATACAACGGTTTGTAATCAATGAAATTTTTTGTTAATTGATTTATGAGAAGAAACAGTGTAATGTCTTGGCTTGTCTTGCAAAATTATCTATCACGGCAAAACCATTTTTAACGTAAAAGCCGAACAGATTTGTGGTCTGAAGTTAACTTCTCACTCTATTGCATGCAACCGTCATTCAGACATCGAAACAAAGTAATGCAAAAATATTTTCGTGACAAATAATGGCCCTACTAATTTAAATATTGTTCGAACTTTTGTTTGAAGTTTTGAATTTCCAGGTGTGGTTTAATAACACGATCTGCAATCTGTAAGAAAAATGTTTATAATACTTTTCATCTTCATAAGATGATGGGGTTTGGATTAGCCATTTTTTTCATACATTTTTTTACCGTTGCCTTTTTTGGATATTAATTGGAACAGTTTGTCGCACGAGGCTCATTTAAGCGCACATAAAATTCCGTATCGCCACAATGAACCACGCGCTGAACTAGCGTGCAAGCTTCCCGCCGAACGGTCCCAACCTGAGTTTCACATACGTCTGGTTAGTATATTTTGAAGTACGGAAGTCTGAAAAGGCCTTTTTTAGCCATGTTGGAGGGCTTGGAAACAGTGTTTTTAATGAGCGTGGCGTCTTAACAATGAGGTCCCAACCTTGTCTGAAGTTTGTTTTCTTTTCGTACGTTGGCACAATGGTCTCACGAGAAATATGTTCGTAGAAAAATCCTGTTTACGAACACCCTGCAATGCATTTTAAGCGTGAGGTAGGCGGCCGCATTAAGACTCGGTTTCAGCCTCCATATTGAATTTTATTATTTTTCGCTCTTTTGGAATTCTATGAATAAAAATGTAAAATATGCGATTATACCTCAAATTCTGTTTACATTTCGCTACAGTACAGACCTTGCGATTTACCTGTTAACTTATAATTACGCCGCAATCTGTGTGGCAAATTATTTTACATATTCATAATTTTCCCGACAAATTGCGACCTGACTGTACATCTATTGCTGTGCTTGTATTGTAGCTCAAGGTAAATAGAACTTGCAGTATAGTCGCCAATTTAACATTTTTCTTCTCAGATTTCCAAAAAGCGAAAAATAATAAAATTCAATATGGCGACTGAAACGGAGCCTTAAATCGACCGACCTAGGTACAGGGATTGTACAGCCGGTGCGCGGCTGCTACGTGTGAATAATTCCATCATGTTGGTTCGCTATCGACCTCGCCGCCAGCTGTGGGTACTACCGTAGCCGAGTGCGCCAGTCACCAAGCCAGTAGTCCTGCATGCGATGTGTGTTCAGCATACAGATAGTGTCGTCTTGGAGTGTGTAAACGACGAACACGAGCAGAGTACACATAGTTCTCTTGTCTTGAACCTCGTGGTGAAGTTTTACTTTCGTCGTTATATAGTCTGTTCACTTTAATCTGAGCAGTCCCCAGCCCTTATAACTAGAGACCTGAAAAATTCGCGTTTTCTTTTACTCGCAAGCTAGAGTTCCTGCAACTATATGTCTGTATCACGTTCACAATTGGCCGTTGACTTACTCGACACTTTCTGGAAGTAGCTGAGCTAATAATAAAACTGTAACTGAATACAGGCCCGTTTCACTGTCATCGAGCAGCTAATAAACAGCTGCTGTCTACACGATTTCACATACATTCTTGGATGCTATCCTATAGCTCAGTGTACTCGCAAATTTTTCCGGCCTCTACTTATGTTGAAAAGTGTATTTTATTTATGTCAGAGATGTTACGTTCTGAGTGAGTGAGAGATTTTGGTCAGCGCTTAACATCGAGGTCCTCAGCTCTGGTGAGGGGTGACGTGAGGTGAGCATGGAGAGGCGCCGGAATGAAAGGGCGGGGAAACGGGAAATATCCGAAAAAATCCGCCGACCAACGGCATCGTCCGACACGATTCCCACATGCGAAAATCTGGGTACCGACCTTGCCGGGAAGCGAACCCCTCGACCACCGCGGCCCCATGTTACATTTTGAATGTGGTGTAACGTTTGCAGGGGTTCTTACAGCCAGGGAAGTTTTCTTGTTCAAAATAGTAATGATGATTGCAAACCTTTAATCAGTCTTCAATTTATCCTGAACAGTCTATAGGTAGTTTTATTCGCATTGAGGCAAAAATCTCAAAAAACTTTTTTTTAAACGGAATGCTTTGATAAATTTCAAAACTAAAAGCAGTCATACGATGCACAATTATGTGTAGACGTTTTGCAAAGTAATGCAGCGCTCGTTCGCAATTTTTTTTTGCGTTATTTTGACTTATTTTTGTATAAAAATTTGGTGAAAATTTGTTTTCAAAAATCTGAAAAACTTCGAGATTTATTTTGCCAAAACAATTTGTTACAAATTATGGTATATTTGTGACAAAACGTTGTAGGGATTTTTCGTTGTGAATAGGCTACTGGGTTTCTTTAAAAGAAAAATATTTTCAAAATCGCTGTTAAACTGCCGGGCGGGGCCTTAAGAGGCTATTTTCCCTCTAGTAACGTATGTCTGAAGAACAATTTCTGACGCCGAACTCTCTTACACTTAATTGCAACACAGTAGATCAGGTTTTACAAATACATAAATCTGAGTAAATGTTCGCGCATCAAGTTGGTAAGTATCAATTTTTAGCATTGTTTTCTAGTGTTTCCATATTGACTTTCAAAATCTTGTAGATCTAACTAGGAGTTTTCATCAAAAGTAAGGTTAATTCTACTGCAGGTTGTAAAGTGAATGTGTTTTCTTATGGGAAAGTTTGGCACAGGGAAAGTTTCTGTCGCCAGTTTCGCTGCTACCGCACAGGGACCAGAAAAATACGAAACTGTAGTGAAATTAAATTTAAATAGGCTTGTAAATGCAGTCAGTTAACTTAATTTTAAAGTGAAAAACTATTTTCGCGTTTTAAGTTATCAACTTTATGTAGCTTAAAATTCAGGAAAGCTCTATGATCGGTCAGTTTGCATCCATTAGCGTCACCAGCGCTCAATTTTCCCTGTGACTAACTTTTAACATTGATGTTTCTAACCTGTAGTAGAATTAATCTTAGCAAAAGTAACACAAATAACAGACGATAATAGTAGGCTTTCTTGGACAACACATGCGACCAGTGGCGTATTGTGGTCGTTTTCGAAAGCATGCATTATAAGTAGAGGCAGGAAAAATTCGCGGTTTCGCCGACTTGTAGGCTAGCTTGCAAGAATACTCGTGAACTGAAGCAGACATCAGATGCCCATTAGCTGCTTGCTGTTAAAGTGATATATGCCTGTATTAGTTACAATTCCATTATTGGCTCGGAGACATCCAGGAGGTGTCAAATAAGTCAACGGCCAATTGCGAAAGTGATGCAAACTTACAGTAGATGGAAATCTAGCTTGTGCCCAAATGAAAACGCGAATTTTTCAGGTCTCTAATTATAACTAGGGCCCGGTAGTTTTCGCGAAAATATTTTTGCACCACTTTGTTTGTTTCAGTGCCTTACGTGCGCACCTGCATCTCTGCTTTGTGGTCAGTGATTGGATGCCGTGACACCCAGCGTCTTGAGGTTAAGCCCGCAAATCACAGACGTGATGTGTGGCTGTTATCCGTGTACTGATTGGCACAGTCAAATGAATAATAACTCTGCACAAAGACACTCTGCCAATAATCATGAAGTTGAGCTGCAGGTGTGCACGTAAGACACTGAAACAAACTGGGGCAATAATCTTTTCGCGAAAACTACCTGGCCCTAAATATAAGCTCGGACTATACGCTTTGAGCACGTGGACTGAGTGTCCTTACCTGTCATATCCCATAAACATGTGTTGTGTAGACCGAGGAATATTATTGGAGTATACGTTCCTTTCCTCTTGTATGCTGCTGGAAGAATAGTGTACCTGCTCATACAAGTCTGATGGTCCCACGGACAACTCATTATTGAGTGTAGTCACTGCTTAGCACCGCATGCCTTGGAACACGACCACGATACGACACTATATGTGACGCTTCGGGAACTGGTATCTGTTTCGGTCTTCAGGCACACGAACTAGCTGATGAACTCCAGCAGAATGACATCTTGAAGATCGAGGATCTAATATAGGAGTAGTGCCTACTTCTAGCTCAGCCAATGGTAGTTGTCGAAGGGAGCCCTGCTATTATCGTCGGTTATTATTTTTTTGTCTACGACCATCTCTGTGGCTGTGTTCACTTGTGTTGTCCTTGGTGTTTTTCGTCCATTACTGTCGCTGTTGGTATGCTTCTTGTTTGGTCATTGTCAGTTTGATTTTTAACCCCCGACGCAAAGAGAAGGGTGTAATAGTTTGACGCGTCTGCCTGTGTACTAGTATCTGTGTGTGTGTCTGTGGCATCGAAACTCCGAAACGAATGGACAGATTTTGTTCCTTTTTTTTTGTTTTAAAGCTGTCTTGATCGAGTGTTCTTAGCTATGATTCAAGGAAATATTTTCAGCCGTTTAAAGATCATCAGTAATTTTCGATTTTTTTTTTTTGTTAATGTGAGCAATTCTACTGGTCTGATTGATTTGAAATTTAGTATCCTTTGAGTCGGGGTTTTTTAAAATTTGAAATTTAAGTCGTAATTATTCATTAATAGTTGTTTTGTTTCCATCACAGAATTATTTGTATTTTTATTGACTACGGACATTTCTGGCTTCCTTGGTTTGTATTTTTCGAATTTTCGTTGCACGTTTTCTCGTGCCTAGTCCTTGTGTGTAACTGTGAGTTTACTGTAACTCAACATTTACTAGCCATGGTTTAAATCCAACCAAGCCATTCAGTTTGTCACACACCCATTCCAAAAATCATTCAAAGATCACAACTTGGGCCCGGCCCAACGAGGTATACGTGGCCCTGCCCAACGTGGTATAAGACAGCACAAAGTTACAACTTGTCTGGACTTCTGGAAAAACTTAAATCGTTTCACTCATAAACTGTCGAACTTTAAAAAAAAAAATCTTGAAATAACTTTTTATGCATTATCTTACGCTTCATTCCTATTCAAAAATCATCTTGATATCTCAACAGGTTTAAGAGATACAAAGGGTTAATTGAAACAGCATTAAATTTTTTAATGCACTTAGAGATTGTATTTCAAAATAAATCTTAAAACTACTTTTTAGCGATACCTTCATTCTGAAGCAAAAATCTCCTCTGTATCTCATTGGGTTTAAGAGGTATCCCAGGGCCTTCGATTATGACTTCGGATGATTAGTTTGTTTTGAAAAGTGGCAGGCAACTATAAGTTATCGTAAATAAATAGTAACTGGGGTTTTTTGATGTGCTCATTTTATCCAGAACCGCGTATAGTTAGATTGTTTAATTGATGCAGAGTATCTTACGCTCAAGGAGGAGTAGTTAGTCTGTACTGGTAGTTCCCCACCACGCAGTAGCTGACTCACGTTAATGCGGCACATGTGGGCGTATCAAGCAGCAAAATTAATTGAATGCGTGCTTGTGGGCGTGTAGCTTTAACGAAGCCGTATCCTTTGAGCTAGTTTGTTTCCGAGCTCGCCTTGTAAGACGGGGTACTTTAATTACTAGCCTTACGCTTTCCTCTCCGATTCACAAACTGGATATTTGTTGATACGTTGAATAGGAGTAGTCTTGTGTGATAACCTGAGTAGTACCTAATTATTTTAAGAGCTACTTGTGATTTTACTCGAATTATCACTGTGTTATTTTTTTCTATGTATATATGTTCAAAGGACGTATTTTTGTACCTAAGTGGTGGTGTCGTGGTCGTGTTTGTTGTGAAGTTTGTATATTTGGTGGTTGCTTTTCGTACCCTCGAACAGCACAAGGCCTTGGTAGGGGATCACGGAGGAAAGGGGAAAGGAGTCGGCCAGCATTCGCCTGGGAAACACTGCAAAACCGAAATTAGGATAGTCGAAGCCGGGTATCGAACTTGGGCCCTCCCGAATGTGAAGCGAGTGTTTTACCACTGCTATATTACGCTCGGTGAGAATTTATTTTTGCTGTAATGTTCATAATCGTGCGTGCTGTGTCACTTTAGAACACCAGTCGTCTAGAGTGCTGATTCTTCTGCAGAATACGGCATATTTATAAAAAAAATCATCGAAGTACTGTTTTTGGCTTTGTGTTTGGAAGATAGCAACACTGGACCTGTATGCCTTCAAAAATACTTCAGTTAATTACTTACTTTATACCTCGCTGAGAATACGGTTGTGCTTTAAAGTTTGTGAATTTCCTTACAACCTACCCCTACACAAATCCTGACCAGGTTGAAATCCACCACATGAGATATGTGAGGTAAACTACGTGGGAGATGAAGTACTTGCAAGCGTTTAGCATTATTTTGTACATAAATACGAAGCTAAGTTGAGTAACATAGACTAGTTGTATTTATTTGAAAAAGCTTTTGAATTTAAAAAAAAAAAGTGGTTGGAGGTGGGATCGAAATTTTGTGTTTTCACCTCCTCTTCTTAAAACTGTGTGAAGTGCCGGGCTGTGAGAAAATTGATAATGCTGCGATAATATATTTAAGTCATACCTGGACAAATGTACTACTGTATTGTAATTATAAATTTTATATCCTTGCAACTTTCGATTACTGCTCGCAGTTTCCGTTTGCTGGCTCAAAACAAAACCTGTCAGCTTGGCGGTATACTAAACTTGATTTTTACGATTTATTGATTTAAGCGTTACCGCAATGCTTTTATACGCCTACTCTTCATTGAACGTATTTGAAAGCTTTTATCAAATTATAAATACCAGGAAATTTTCGGTTTTTTGTTTAATTTTTTTATCAATGTTCTCTAGTTTTTATACAGTATTTCCATACTTGCGAAGCCACCCATGTGTGTTGTAACTTCACAGCAGTGCCTACGTTTTCAGAGGTGCACCTAACGGGGGAAGGGCGGGGAGGGTCGGCTGTTGAAACACATCCCGAGAAAGTGGAATTTTTTTTTTAGCAACGGGTATTTTTCAGAAACAAATATTACCTGTTTCCTGTTATTGTGCAAAATTTACATCAATATGTCCACTTTATACTTACGTATTATTATACACCCGTAGAAATCCGTGCACACCACTTCCAAAGTGCTCTAACCCATCCCGAGAAAAAAAATCCTGAGTGCGCTTCTGTACGAATGTACCTTTGTTCAGGATGTTTAAAAAATGGTAACAGAATTGTAGACATGTCCATATAATATACGTATCATAGATTATATAAACAATATCACATTTTCAGCAACGTCTGACCCATAGTCCCTCTTCCTGGGATTCCTTACACAACAAAGTGTTCCACATGTCCATTATTGTGCAGTACGTATTCCATGCGGTCAACGAATTATGTTTATACGTATTGACTTATTGGTTGCTATTTTAGTTTACCATTTTTTTAAACATCCCGTACTTGGAAGCACTTAAAGGTTTCCAACACTCAGTTTTTTTTTTTATGTTATCTCGGGCAGTTTAGTTCAACGATGCCTCGTACTGCGCGGACATTTTGTTTTATGTATCCGTTACCTTTCACAGCGAATAGGGGTGACGTTTCGACAAAGCTTATCCCAGTAGATTGACGTGGAAGGTGTCCGGTGTGGCAAGTGTGGGGAAGGTGTCGGGGAACACGGCTTCCTGCGCGCAGGCCCTTGCAATGCTATCATCAGAAGCGCTCGCCCTTCCTTTCAAGAGGCTAGGCCGGAATGCCCTTCTTCCTTCCCCTTAGTGCACAGACGTGACGCAAGAGGCGATAACCCCCCACCTCGGCCCGGCCAGTCGTGCCACATGGCGCAGATAAACGCCCTTGTGTACTGCAAGTAGTCGGCGGCGAGGAAGCGACAAGTGCTTGCGGGTACATCCGTGCTATTCAATACCGTCTGTCTGGAGCGTGGCGGTGGGGCTTGGCACGAACCTTCCTTCTAAATATCGATCTGCGCGAGGCTTTATTCCGCCCCAACATGCCGCGAGCTAGCTTTCTTTTACCGTAACATTAAGGGGTATTGATTCCTACCACCTTGGATTAATCCGTTTCTTCTCGATAACTTCTGTCCCAGTCGCTGTATCAAAATATTTGTTACGAACAGGGCATATATACAAATTTAATCGGTTTTCTGAAATTGTTGAAATCATAATATATTAATTACTTTGCAATGGGAAAGAGCTGATAATTGCTTTATTTACGAGAAAGATTACAGAGGTCACAAAAGTAACAGAAACATAGCCATATGGATTCCAAAAAAGTGAATGAAACAAACTATGCCTTGTCAACGTGGAAAAAGTTAAACAATCTCTCTATTCTCTGATTTATAAGAAAAGCAGAAAATTCGATCTGAGAGGGAACAAGCCCCCTAAAGCCTAATACACACGGTTATCGGCTTTGAGCAAGTTTGTTGTACACCTTCTTATTCAGGACGACTTGTATGCAAGTAACAGGCATGCAATGTCTTGGTTGTTCAAAATTCTGTAATTTTTTTAAAAAATACAAAACAAATTCAGTGCGGTTTTTATAGGTGTTGACGTGCCCCGTAACAATTTTCTTCAGTGTGAATTGTTTTATTTCGGTAAATCAGTTGGTTTTATTTAGTAGCATAATACATTTTATGCAAATTTGGACGTTGACGTACCGTTATAAAGAAACGACTGAAACAAAAACATTTCATTGTTGTTAAAAAAATTTTAATTATGTATGTCTACAAAACAAACCATATCTTGTACAGTTATAAAAGTCATTTAAATAGTTTAAAATTCTGGATGGTTTCTTCCCTTATCATGTTTTTATACACTTGTTGCGGAGGTTACGTAATTTTCTTAGAACTAAATGGACTTAAAGCGTAAGTGAGGGAGTTTTGGTCAGCGAGAGATTATTCAATGATGGTGTGAGGTGACATTAGGTTTGTATGGAGCACCGCAGGAATGAGAGAGTGGGGGAAACGGGAGAGCCACTATGACTTTGACATCAGAAGTAATTGGTGATTGTGTCAATCGACCTAAAACGTTGTGGAGGGACTTCTGTGGAACTAGCATCACTTAACGTGATGATAGTCTCAATGTGTTCGTTAGAACTGCGCATTGGTAACGGCGATTGTTTCTCTTGCCTAAATAATCGGCTTACTGGAAGAGGTACATATATCCAGGAACTAAGGTTAGGCCTCTGTTGTTTCTATTTTGTGCAGTTGTTTAAACGTTTCACGAAAGTAATTTAGCTTAGTGTCTAAAGACGAATTCACAACCACACTTAACGTACGTACGAACACACGCACTCACGTACGTTAAGTATTAAGATATTGGATTCACAACAATATTTAATATAGACGTGCGCGGAAATTATGTATGCCATAACAAAATATCGGTAATATATGATCGTTCTTTGTTTTTTTTTTTATCGAATTAAATAATTTATGACCACAAGATAAACGATTTCTCAATATAAATTAATATTTAATTGAGTCTTACGTTTTCATGGGCTGCATTCACAACCACCACTTAGAATACGTACGTAATAAGTAGAAAGTTGCTCAACTCTATTACGTACGTACACACGCTACGCGAGGATGTGAATGCTAACATGCACACTCAGTGTTTATACTTTAACACGTACGCACACGCGTACGCTACATGGTGGTTGTGAATCCAGTTTAAACTTATTGCAGTACTGTCAGGGACATAAGGTTAGCCTTGGAGGAAGGAAGGGGAAGAGGGTGCATTGCAGATCATCTACCCTCCTCCCCCAAGTTTCTAATAAGTAATTAAAATAGTGTTTACTGACAAAACGACAAATTTGCTACTCTTTCTCGTAGGCGTAAACAGGAGTATGTTTAATAGAGGATTATTGCTGGGTGACTGTTACATTTCCAAGCACATTCTTATTTGTTTGTATTGCCTACCTAGGTAGGCTACTCTATCCTATTTGTAGCGCCAACAGACGATATGAATTTTTATTTTATGTTTATACGCACACAGGAGTTGAGAATAAAGTTCCGTTCTACCAACACCGTAAGAAAAATGTACGTTCGCTAAATGTTTTTGAAATTGTTCTTTTCAAAATAATTTTGGTAATAATTAAGCATTGAATTTATTTTAAAGAAATTACAATAAATAATGAGTAATATACAAATGTTTTTGTATATTTACAAATTATTTCTTTTACATTTTTCATAAATTGTTTGAACTTCCACGAAACAATTTTTGGCCACCATATTCCAAAAACAGTTACAAAATATTTTGTGAAATATATCAGGTTGTCGAATGTTTCACAAAGGCTCCCCCCCCCCCCCTAACTGCTGATAAACATTTATTCTACTTGTTCCCATAAATAGGCACGTATTTGTAAACGTTAGACAATTTACTTACCTGTGACATTCTTGTTGTAGTGCTTATACTGATATATCAAAACATTTAAGTTTAGGAGCTTTTTCTTGTAGAAGTAACAAAATATGTTGCTGTAAACGAATCATCAACGTGGGGCATGTTCCAGATAACCAGCCGATATTGTATGTTACACCTGTGTCGCAGTGTTGCCTAGCATCTGTATGCTTTATTTGGGTCCATGTTATAGTTTGTGTTAACTAGTACCGACACCACACGCTTCACATGCGCCGTCTAATGACCTCTCTATCGCCGAGACGCAAAGCCCACTAAAAAAAATGTCCTTTGTATTTGGCAATCCTGCGTGTCGTGGTCAGGGTGACGGTCTCTGACAGATCTGGACACTAGCATGATCTACCAGCACTGTTGAGTTGACTCATGTATGACTGACCCAAGTGTATTGATATTGATAAAAAATTTCAGTATAACGTCATTCTGTTAGGGCTTCTCAGATACGAACATGCTACTAGTAGTACTATAACAATGTTAAAAAAAAAAAAACACCGCTGTGCGCTGTATTGATGACGCTAATCAGTTGTGAGGCCCATTTTTCAACTCTAGTACTCAGATCTGTACTTCTATGACCATTGTCGTGGTCTGATCTTCTATCGTCGTGGTCTGGGTCTAATCTTACATGGCCGTGGTCCAGGTTTGATCTTCCACGGCCGTGGTCCAGGTCTGATCTTCCACGGCCGTGGTCCAGGTCTGATGTTCCACGGCCGTGGTCCAGGTATGATCTTCCACTGCCGTGGTCCAGGTCTCCAGATCTGATCTTCGATGGTCGTGGTCTGATCTTTGGCCGTGGTCCTGGTCTGATCTTATCTTCTATGGCCGTGGTCCTGGTCTGATCTTATCTTCTATGGCCGTGGTACTGGTCTGATCTTATCTTCTATGGCCGTGGTACTGGTCTGATCTTCTATGGTCGTGGTACTGGTATGATCGTCTATGGCCGTGGTACTGGTATGATCGTCTATGGCCGTGGTACTGGTCTGATCTTCTATGGCCGCGGTACTGGTCTGATCTTCTATGACCGTGGTCCAGGTGAATGTGAATGTTGAATGCAACACTGCGAGGTAGCTGGCGCCAGTGTGCAGACGGCCTGTTCCTCGTCCCGCGAGGCGGATACACAATATGACGCGAACACCAAGTGCCGGAGTCGTTTGTCACAGTCGACTGGCGGAACTGCGCATCTGTCTGTCAGCCTGTCCTGTCGCGGAGCGATGACCCTCCTTCCATCCCCTCGCCATCCCACCCGGAACACTTGTTCCCTTACGACAATTCATCCGTCACTGATGACGTCATCGTCAAGGCATCAGTCACCGGTGACGTCATCGTCAAAGCACTTCGGGACGTTGCTGGCTGTGTCAGCCGTGAAAGAGTTTATATTAGGGTTTTACGCGCCCGCACGGGTGCATGACGGACTCGCCAGTGTACCGCAGTAGACAACCTAATCAGTCACCTTTCAATATATCGCTTTTGAATAAAAAATTTTTTTTTTGCAGCGAGTAAAGAATAATAGTGCTACCGGAATACAATCATGGAAAAGAAATTATGTGTAGGAGGTAGAGTGTTTATTGGTAGGGCCATGAACATTTCGCGAAAAGAATTTTGCCCCAGTTTGTTTCAGTGCCTTGCGTGCACATCTGCAGCTGTGGTTCAAGGTTATTGGCAGCGTATATTTGGTGACGTCTGTCATTTGACTGTGCCAATCACAATAAGGTCACCGCAACACCACACGTCTGTGATTTGCGGGAAGAACCTCAATACACGTGAATTTTAACATCCAATCACTGACTGTGAAGCAGAGCTGCAGATGTGCACGTAAGGCACCGAAACAAACTGGGGCAAAAGTATTTTCGCGAAAAGTTCATGGCTCTACCCACGATGAAAGACAAAATTTACCATAGACACTTGAATGGACATCTAAAGTGAATTTAAAAACCTTGAATGTCGACTGAAAATTCGTCAGACATGTACAGACACATCCATGCACGAAGACTCGTGCAACCATTGGTTTACAACATCCTCTGTGACCGTTGTTGACAACTATTGCGACACGTTGTGAGTGAGTGAAGAAATTTTGGTCAGTCTTTAGCGCTGGTTGCGGTGACATGATGTGAGTATGGAGCGGCGCCGGAATGAAGGGGCGGGGGAAACGGGAGATCCCCGAGAAAACCCGCCGACCAACGGCATCGTCCGGCACGATTCTCACATGCGAAAATCCGGGGACCGACCCTGCCGGGAATCAAACCCGAATCGCCTTGATGGGAGACGAGAGATCTGACCCCTCGGCCACCGCGGACCCTGCAACGCGTTCTGGACATATTTCAAATCATTTGCGATCGGTGTGACTAGGGCCACGATTTTTGTGACGAAAAAGTTGTTGCATCCCTTGATTTCATTGCCTTATGTGCACATCTGTAGTTCTGCTTCATGGTCACTGATATGATGTTTTAACTGGCACTTGTCTTGGGCATTCTACTGGCAATTCAGTAAATGTACAGTGTCAAAATAACATTATGATTGGTGCAGTCAAGCGAGAGACGTGTCTGAAGAAATACACGCTGCCAACAAACATGAAGAATAGCTGCCGGTGTCCACGTAAGACATTGAAGCAAACTGGTGCAAAAATCTCTTTGCGACAAACTCAGGGCTGTAAACATGACATATTTATAAGGACGCTGTCTTTCATTGCGAGACGCGCATGTCCGACCGCTTGGCTCGGTGCTTGAGCTCCTGATCGGTGAGATATGGTTCCGGGTTCGATTACCAGCCGGAGAGGTGGAATTCAATGCAACCTCCCCGTGTTCAGGACTGTGTTGTGTTTGTCCCTTCACCCACATCCCTGAGGAAGACATGGCGAACCAGAACGGACTTGCCCTCGCCTAATAGCTCCAGGGGGCCTAGCCTGTAACTTTTTTCAGTCTCTTATACGATCTTTATACATATATATATATATATATATATATATATATATATATATATATATATATATATATATATATATATATATATATAGTTACTGGATAACTCTCTTTACGACGATAATTAGTATTCTGTAACTAAACAAGGCACATTGACTGTCTTTCAGAAGTGTTGTGTTTCTCTCTGTCTAGAGATCAGGTTCTAGGGTGGTGTTACGAGAGAAAGTTAATGAAAATGGTCGACATATTTAAGTTGTATTCTGCAATCATCACGAGACTTTTGAAGGGCAGCCACGGCGCCATTTAATACTACAGAATACCAATTCTCGTCATTAAGATAGTTACTGACCAACTGCCTTTGTATAAAGATCGCACAAGGGTCTGAAAAAGTACAGAATCGACCCTCAGATGTCTCTCGGAGGCTGTCAACTTCCAAATAACAATGAATACGGCGTTAATAATAACTATAAGCATTTAAACTTGCCCACCTGAACGTCACACACCGTGTAGAGTAAGATTATTGGAAGAGGCTATTGGTCGGCCATTTGTTTATTAACTCATTTATATCCTTCCAGTTATTACGTAATCTGGCTCTTGTAAGTAGCGTCCATGTCTTTAAAACATTATATATTCATATATGAATAACGCGCATCTTCTATGAATGAGGTGTTTTGCTGTGACAGAAATATCACGCACATGAAAGCGTTTTTGTCCTACCTGACGATTGTTGATTCAGTTGTAACTCGAAACACTTAGAGATAAAATTAACCTAACTGAAATAAAAACATCACTGACAGAGTGATATTTTTCTCCCGTATTTAACGGCCAATTATATTTTCCTTTCCCCTTCCCCTTCTCCCGCTTCTCTTTCACTTTCCTGGTACAGAGTTCACGTTTCTCTTATCTTAGTGTATTTTCAAAGCATTCCGTTTCGTTTACATGGTAACTAATGGAAGATGCAGGGAATGTTTACCTTATTATAACATAGCATCGACCAACGGAGAATATCAACATCCGCGTTGGCTTAGTCACAGCTGTTCACGGGGTTGCCGGAAGGCGTGACTTGTGATTCATTCCTCTCCGCAAGTAAACATGATTTCGCCCTACTTGGCCATGTACTCGAAGGAGTCGACGGCGTAGCTGTGTGCTCCCGGGAGAAATACATGTTCAAGGTCACCGCATTCTTGGCTTTCGTCTCTGAACCCTCGTCTTCTCTGTGTGCGACGCGTGAAGTCCATCCAGCTGGTAGTTAGGGCTGTGAGACGTCTGCAATTTGAGTTATTTTACTTGGCTTTGCGTCTCTTCGACATTGAGGTAATTATAGACTGTTTTCACACAAAGTCACATACTAGGATAGGACCTAGGAAAAGAATCGGCCATGGTGAAAATAATTTTTCAGAAATTGGTTTTAATGCCTCAAGTGCACACTGCAGTTCTGCTTCATTTTCAGTGAGTGGGTGTTTTTAACACAGACGTGTGGTATCGCAGTAACCTATACTCTGTTGCAGACAAATGAGCGACGGCTCTGCAGATGCAGTAATACATTATGTTAGTAACTATGAAGCAGTGCTGCAGATGTGCACGTAATTCATTGAAACAATTTTTCACCAAGAACCACTGACTGTAGCATTCCTGTGGAGCGAGTTAAAGGAACCATGGAAAACTAAAATCAGGATGGCCGGAGCCGTGGATCAAACCTAGGCCCTCCCGGATACGAGTTCAGCGTGTTACTGTTAAGTTATCTCGCTCGATATTAATTTAATGTCGATCGTCGATACCTGTCGTGTCGACAAACGTTCGACGTGACGTTCTAGGCAATGCCGACCATATCTATACGTATGTATCGGTGTGCGACTTGTCGAACAGCTTTCCAAAATAATATCGACTGATCGACATGCACCTACACGTCGATCTCAACTTCGACGTCTTTCACAGCCCTACTGATATTGCCATGACATACTGTGTATGTATACATGAATAGATTTTTAAGTACACTTGATTTGATTATTCGTACCAAATGTTTGCGATTAATTAGGAATGTGGTCTACATATTTAACCGACATAAAATTACCACCAAAAATGACACAAGCTTAGTCTTTTAATTTTGTTTAGAGTACTCGCCGATTTAAGCCTCGTAAGAAAAAAGATTAATGGTAAAGCTCTGCATGCGTGTTGAGTGACTTACAGGCGATACTACATTAACGTACGCCTGTCAGCGGCACCTTTAGTACTCCATTGATATAGGCCCTAGTGACTCACACAAATGCAGCGTATGAATATTGTTGCAGCGTGTTAGGAAAAAGGTTTTTTTTTTAAATACTATTGAACGTATGTTCAATATCGGTATCTACGAAAATAAAACCTATTTAAAACTATGCTTCTCTATTTTGGTTTTCTAGATGTCATGCTTATAAACATAGTTTTGGAGCACCTTAAAATTACTAAAAACTGGTTTTCAGGACTGCTGTCACGTAAAAAATACCAACAGAAATCGTGAAAAAAAAAAATATATATATATATATATATATATATATATATATATATATATATATATCAGCACGCGCCGGAGTTTACTACGCACTTTCCGCCAATAATAAAAGCGGGGCACCTCTTAAAGTCCCATAGAAAAATGCCAACGATCAAAACACTGCCCGCCGTTTTTGCGCCCCACGCATAAAGGCGACAAGGTTGTCGCACGAGCCAGTATAGCCCTTATCGCCAGCTTGTTTCCGTACCTAAGACGCGACAGTTACTGCCTGCTGTGTACGGCTCTTAATTGTGTTCGAGTGCGATAAAGTCATAATTTTATATTTATATAAAGTATTGTTAGTTTTGTAGATGATACTTGTGAGTACATTTTACTCTTGTGAAACAATTTTAGTTCTCATAGTTTTCTCATAACGGGGTGTCAAAGTCAAAATTTGCTTATTACGCTGCCATGTAAATAGTGAAAACCAACTTACCTACTTAAACAAAATAATTCACCGTGAACATCCCATGAGCTATGCAACAAAACATTAAAATAACCCACAACGTAATATTTTGAATTAAAAAATAATCGCAAAAGTACAGATAAAAGTTGCGAAAACGGCAATTTTTTTTTAAATACAAAAACTGTTCAAGGGTTTTTTTCAAATGTTTTATTACATAGCCCAAAGTATGTTATTTCACTGTGAATTATTTCACGAACGTAAGTCAACTGGTTTTCACTATTTGCGTGGCAGCAGAACATGCAAATTTTGACTTTGAGGCACCGTTATGAGGAAACTATGCCAGCTAAAATTGTTTCGTAATAGGAAACTGCACTCACAAGTATCGTCTACAAAACTAACACTATTTTATATAAATATAAAATTATGACTTTATCGCACTTGAACACCCTTAAGGCGACTGCCTGAGTGGAATATTTTCTGCGTTTGAGGTCTTGAAGTACGGAAGTGCTAAGGGCGACAGAGCCCGCGCCATCACGCCTCACTCTAGCCTATGTGCAAGGCATTGAACTTGCTCATTGATTGCACGCATCTGACATTCCTTGGAGACCCTATCATCTTATGACGTAATATCAAAGAACTGTTTTATACACGCAGGGCTGTATTTACGCGGGGGTTACTTGAGCTGCAACATATAGATCCGCACCACATAAAGGGGTTCGCCCCCACAAATATTAAAAAAAAAAAATAAATAAATAATAATAATTTTAAATAGGCGGAAAGAAAATAGCGCTTGTTTTAATCATAAGAGACAATCTAATTTAAGTAGTTTTGAATACTTTGAAGATTTCCAATTATTCTCATTTTTATCGTATAGAATTTTTAAACGTATATAGACTGAAATTAAAAGAATTCCCTTTAATATATTAATTGAACTTTAAATTTTCGTTTGTGTGTTTTTAGTGTTTTATTTCTTTCTAATTTTCAACTTTTGTAGACTTAATTTCCAAAGGTATTTCAGGGATAAGCCACTAGACTTAATTTTTTTTTCCGGGAACAAGGAGTTAGCTACTTCTATACTCGTTAGATACCCAAGTTTAGCCTAGGGGCGTACAGATAATAAAATATACCCTTTGTACATGCCTATACATTCTTTAAGACTCTGCATCAAAATGTTCTTACCTATAAGGACAGAAAAACATTCACATTCTGCCGCGAGAAAATAAGTTTCAAGTATTTCTGGTGGTGCAGACATGGTTTTATATTCGTGTCTTGTTAACATTAATGCTATTCCAAGACACCTGAAAAATTCGCGTTTTCTTTTGGCCACCTAGCTAGAATTCCAGCAACTGTAAGTTCGTGCTACTTACGCAATCGGCCCGTGACTTATTTGACACTTCCTGGAAGTCGCTTAGCCAATATCACAGAAGCAACTAAATGCAGGCCCATATCACTGCGTCATCGAGCAGTCAGTCAGCAGATAACGGCTACTTGAATACACAGATGTTCTTGGAGGCTAGCCTACATGTCAGTGAACCCGCGGATTTTTCCCGTCTCCGGCTATTCCTAAGCTGACATCACTGAACGCACCTTCAGCAGTTCTAAAGTAATCGTTTTATCAGCCGAAGCTATACAGCGGCCATCACGTGCGTCAGTGTGTCTTTTCTTCCGCGCGGTTGCCGACTCGGAAGTCGTCCATGATGTGCTTGGGCGACTTGCGTCAACTGTGACCAGCCGTGCAGTTGTCTTCCCTTGTTCCGCGATACCCATTCGTCAACCACTCGGCTGCCTGCTGTGTCCTTTTGTTCTTGCCTCCCTTGATGCTTCCTTTCCCCCGCCCCCTCGACAAACAAACTCCCGCGCTCAAACAGATGACGCTCATTCTTCCTGCCGCTTCGCCGGAATTCAATTTGCTCTGCTCGTCGTCTCAGAATGAACCGCTGCGAGCATGAAAAATGGCCTAGTCGTTTAGAGATGTTGTTGCTACGGAATATGTATCGAGCTTAAGGGAAACAGTGGTAAAATAATAAGGGGGGGGGATGAGGTTATTTTGCTTCCTGTCCTACGCTCCCGCTTCCATAATGATTCTTTTTCACGGTAAACCTCCGAGGAGGGGATTTCGAGCATACTTAGTCCGCGCAGGGAAATAAAAAAATCACACACAACGTGCCTACATAATGGGCCAGGTGTGCTATGCCCTCTACCCTTGCGGTAATGTAGGCAGTCAAACGTGACAATTACGTAAATACTCTTGTAACTGTCCAAGTATCTCGGGTTTAAATATGTGCTACCAATCTTTGAACAACAATGAGAGACCTCTCACGCAAACATTTTCGGATAGTCAAATTATTTTCAAATAAAAACGCAAATATTTTTGAAATTCGGTTATCACAGAGGGTTAGATATTATAATATTAAAAATTATAAAAATTTAAGTTTTCCATTTGGTAGATTTTTGTGTTTTCAAGCCCTTATTTTTCGAAAAACAGTTTTTTTCATTTTTTACTAGAAAGTAAAGCATACTATCGCGTAGTGCTATATAAATAATGTCTGCTGATAAAATGTCTATCGGCAAAAAAATCTCATCGAATTTTGATGAGTAGTTCAGATTATATTGACGATTGAGTATTCCAGTCCGCTCGACATCCTACCTATCCATACCCCTTAAGGCCAAGATCTTTCATTTATTTCAAACAATTCCTATTAACTCGATTTTTTTAAAACCAAATTCTTAAAATTAAAACTTGAGACTGTGTACAAGTTCACGATGTACAATTTTGGGAGAGCGATTTTTTAAAATTAATGTACTGTTTTCTAGCAAAAAAAAAATTTGCTTCGTTTTGTTTTATTTTCACAACAAAATATGTGATATTTCAGGGGAAAAAATCTAAAAATCCGTTTGGTGTACTGCAACATAAAAATTCAGATACGAACGATGATGTGTAAGTGTTAAAACTGTAAGAATGAAATTTTGATACATGTAATAATTTGCGTTAAAAATAATATTTTCGAAACCACTGCAAAAGTAAAGAGCGGTGCCTTAACTAGACAGCGTATGGCTGTAAGATCACCTTCTCATGCGCTTCCCGTAATATTCTTGTTACTAGGTTGCTCTTTCTCATCCTCTGTCACTAGGCAGATGGGGCCGCGGGGGCCGAATGGTCAAACCCACGGTCGTAGAAGAACAGGTCTGGACACTCGCCTATCTAACAATGTATTTTGCTTGACCCCCTTGTTGTTTGGCTGTAGTTCGTCAAGTTACCGAGAATGTCGTACTTATTGGCACTGTTTTCCGGGCGGTCGGACTGAAACTCCACCCACTTTTTTCCATTGTTAAATTTATAAAGTAAATAAAGATTGCTGGAGCCTTTTCTTAAAATTGTGAGCGAAGAAAGTATTTCGTAAATTGATAAAAAATACGTTTTGATAAATTGTTTATTTTAGCGGAAAGGAAGTGGGCGGAGTTTAGTCCGACCGCCCTAACATCAGCGCCAATAAAACACAATATTCTCGGTAACTTGGTGAACTACAGCCAAACAACAAGGGGGTCAAATATCCAGGCGAGTGTCCAGACCTGTTCTTCTACGACCGTGGTCAGACCATTCGCCTCCCGCCAAGGCGATCCATCGGATTCGATTCCCGGCGGGGTCGGTCCTCAGATTTTCGCATGTGGGTATCGTGCCGGACGATGCCGTTTGTCGGCCGGTTTTCTCAGGATGTCCCGTTTTCCCCGCCTTTACGGCGCTGCTCCATACTCACATCATGTCACCTTTCACCAGCGCTAAAGACCACACTCTTCACACACTAGGCAGATGCCATGGTGTATAGGCCGTTCACGATAAAGTGAGCACTGCATAAAGTTTTCTTTCGGCCGTTTTGCAGCCATATTTACTATTTTTAATATGAAAACTTCCATGTAACTAAAAACATGTATAAACATTTCAACACTCTTAAAAGTTAACATATATTTGCTCGATAAAACATATTTTTAAATAATTACAAGTTCTGCTGAGTGCTTAGTTTATAGTGAACAGCCTATAGGTTGTTCGGGATTAAAGTGAAGAAAAGGTAATATCGTTTATGCAGGCCACTATCCACTGACGTTCCTCGACAGCATGCTCACATACACCATCTCACTAACCTCAAGGCTTGGGCACCAAATACGTTTCTGCAAGTGAAGGTTTTGTAAAAAGACATGCAATTGACGATTCCGTTATCAGTGATTGTGCACGGGGAAAATCAGTCTAAATACCACGTAAACTAGTATTTAATTATATTACCCTCTTACATTCAAGTGTCTGTTTATTACTCCTCAAGGTTAAGTTTCTGTGACTATAAATAAGTCCCGGGTGAAGTCGTGTCAGGGACAGGCTTAAGACTGCTTTTCGTGTGGGCAGGTAATAACTACTTATCCTCTTGCAGAGTTAGCTCAACTACCAACTTACATCCTAACACTTCATTACTGAACTAATCTGGTATTAAAAAGAGGTTTTC
The DNA here is from genome assembly GCA_003012365.1 of Medauroidea extradentata. Classification (NCBI taxonomy): domain Eukaryota; kingdom Metazoa; phylum Arthropoda; class Insecta; order Phasmatodea; family Phasmatidae; genus Medauroidea; species Medauroidea extradentata. Next base: position 25,407 of record PNEQ01111462.1, read on the forward strand.
AGTTACAGTAAATATTGTCTGCTATGAGTAATACACACGAGCAAAGCCGCGGGCGGACTGCTAGTAGAGCATATTTAGGCTTGGAAATTTCCAGCATACTTTGTACAATACAGAACATCGCGTCATGGCTAGAGACATGCAAAATTCGCGTTATCATTTCGTAGCAGACTAAACTTCACTTTCCTATACATAACAGAGCATAATCTGCTATTCAGTTGGCTACGAACGTTTTTGTGTTGTCATTTACGTGTGTTACTTCTTTACAGACACTGGCATCTCTACGATGTAAGCATTCTCCGCGGCAAGTCACGACAATATCGACCAGCGGGACACGTCGAACGAACCTATAGTCACTTGAAGCCTAGTCAGTTGTTAGAAAATAACGCGAATTTTGCATGTCTCTAGTCATGGCACACGACGTTTTTCGTGGACTAGCGCCTGGAGTATACGCAACCTTGCATTACTACTGATATTTTATTTCGAGGAACTGTGTACTTCTGTGTAAGTGTATGTCGTGATGCGTGTTTGCTGACACTCGGAACGTCATTCCACGAACATATTGATTGTGATACTCAAGACACGAAAGACTTATGGGCATCGAGTTCGTTGATTAGTTGGAGTTGTGTGACATTTACAGTGAAACTTGGTTAATTGGAAACAAGTCGATTGACGAAATTTTAACAGTAAAGTTACTTGTCATAGGCCAGACAGAACTTGTTAAAAATAATTTTTGCGACCTCTGTTTCTTGTTTATTTGCTATTGCTCTTGTTTTTTTCTTAGATTTGAGAATAGTCGCGTGTTTAGACTATTTTCAGGGGTATTAATCCTAGTATTTTATCGTGGCTAGCCTATTTTGATAATGGACATCGAAAGAAAGACATTTTAAAATTAGGTTTTCCGTATTTTGCCAGCGTCTTGTTCGATGCTCCTGTATCTTACCCAAGTAGGCTATATTTCTCTTTCGCTTGTGACCACGGTCGTAGAAGAACAGGTCTGGACACTCGCCTATCTACCAATGTATTTTGCTTGACCCCCTAGTTGTTTGGCTGTAGTTCGTCAAGTTACCGAGAATGTTCTGCATCTTTGGCGCTGCAGTCAGGGCGGTCCGGCTGAAACTCCGCCCACTTTTTTTCCATTGTTAACATTATAAAGTAAATAAAGATTTCTGGAGTCATGATTATAATTGTGAGCGAAAGAAGTATTTCATAAATTGATAAATAATACGTTTTGATAAATTGTTTATCTTAGTGGGAGGGAAGTGGGCGGAGTTTGAGACCGACCGCCCTGATTGCAGCGCTAAACACGCACAACACTGGGTAACTTGGTGAACTGCAGACAAACAACAAGGGGTCAAGTTTCCAGGCGAGTGTCCAGACCTGTTCTTCTACGGCCGTGATGTACACATTAAAAGTCCATATGCTCCTCCTACTAAATTCGAGGACAGTACTGCGGGCCATTGTGTAGTAAGCGTGCGTAGTGAAATGCAGGGAATTTGCGAGTGCTAAACATCAAAGTCTCCAACTCTTGTTGGGAATTATGGCGGAGACGAAGCAACTATGGAGCGACTGTTGGGAAAGGGAGGAGGTAGCCAAAGGAAAAAAGCATCCGGTGAATGGTAACGTCTGTCACGTTTCTCTCATGGCGAAAATCGTGTTTTTGGATGGGAATAAAAAAAATCTTTAGAAGGAAAAAAACTAATTTTCTGTTTTCCCAACTCTCATTCAAAAAATTATTTATAATTTTTCATACATATATGTAGAAAATATATAATACGACACACATACTGTGTTACATGCCAGAGAAGTATTTTGGCCGTACACCATTGCAGCATATGGTGTATCACAGAAAACCAGAGAATACACACATACAAAAAACAATCAAAAGGATACATGTGGCAATAGCGTAATACCAACATACTTATTTAGTTTGTTACTTACCCCTCTTACAAGTAAGTGCGAGAGATTTTGGTCAGCGTTTAACATCGAGGTCTTCAGCGCTGGTGAGGAGTGTCATGAAGTGAGTATGAAGCAGCGCCAGAATGAAAGGGCGGGAGAAACGGGAGATCCACTAGAAAACCTGCTTACCAACGGCACGATTCCCACAAGCGAAAATACGGGAACCGACCCAGCCGGACTCCCCATTACAAGAATCGTTGAAAAATACCACGCCATGTTATTACCAATGCTGTGTTTTTACCAACAAAAATTCAGTGTTAGGCTTACTGAAAATGAAAATCCACTATGTGTTCCCATCTTCAGGCAGGGCCATACTGTGTATGAGACATACAAGGCCGGGGTGAAGGCTGGGTCGGCTGCTCGACTAGCCGAGACATGCCTGTCGCCCGTCCGGGCCGAGGGATGGATGACGTGAGGGTGAGATGAGAGTGGAGCAGCGACGGAATGAAAGAGGCGGGAGGAACAGGAGTTCCCCGAAAAAAACCTGCCCGTCAACGTCTGTCACGGTACCCACATGCGAAAAATCCGGGACCGGCATTTACGGACACACTGCAATGTATCTGAAACACGTGGTAAGGCGGCGCCTACAGCATCTGGCCGGAGCTGCAGGGCCAGTAGGCCTACAGCGACAGTTAGCGCCCCGACGCGACGTGGCGAGCTCTTCCAAAAACACCTAGCGACAGGGAAAAAACAAGGCTCCATACGGCTGTGCGCATCCGTTCTGCGCAGGCCTCGCTCCTCCTCTTTACTCCTTCCCCTGTGACAATTAGTTTAGACTAGTTTAGATTAGTTAAAAATTATGAAAAAAGTCTATGACCTGAGTGAAATGTCAGTTTTGTTAGGTTAGGACCATAAAAATAAACACGCGGTGCTGCTACACGACGGAGCAAGTACTCGCGCCTGCGCAGAACTGTGCGGAGCATTGCTCTTTCCTGTCGCTAATAGCCGCTCTAGAAGCGCCAAATACTGTACTCATAAGAAAAATGTGAGACATATTATTGGACTCCAGCTCCAGCCGATATGAAGCGCTGTTCCAGTAACACATTGCTCTATGGGTAGTTTTATATATCGTGGGCGTACAAGGAAAACCCACTAAGTCCATAAAATGAAATTATGAGAAAAATGGATTTTTATGTTCATATGAGTTTGTAAAATATTGTAAAATAATAATGACACTGAAACTGCTTTAATATAATGTATAATATACTAAGTAATGCACACATAACGTCACAAGCACTTATCTACAAATCTTATTAGTAAAAC
>PNEQ01111463.1:0-28623 GCA_003012365.1 Medauroidea extradentata
CGATGATAGCTGCTGCCATCTCTTGTTGTTGTTTTGAATACCTCGAAGCAGGAGTCGTTCACCAGGCGGAGTGACCGGGTCACTTTGAGTCGTTCACTAATCGCAAAATGGTCGTCCAAGAACCGGTTCATGAACGATGATTCCGAGACCCGTTCACTACCGAAAATTACCGTTAATCGTAAGTATTACTTAACTTCCGCCGTCATTCCTCGTAACGGTATATTACAATTATTATTTATTTATACCGCACGTGCCGTGTTTGAAATGATAAATAACCGCGTCGCGGCTTGTCACACCCGGGAGCCTAGCTGGTTCTTTGTCCTTCCTACACGGCCCGGCAGTCCTCGGTAAACAACTTCTTCCCATCTGACCCGCACCGATTTTCTAACTCCCGACACACCGAATAATATCCGGAATAATATCCGGCCCGGAGGACCAAACTGTTCCGTCGAACATACACGGCGTAAACACGTCCGTACGCACCGATAACACCACACGTTTTTTAACTATGGCTAGGTCGCCATCTTGCCCGATAAACTACTCGAGCCCACAAGAGAAAAACAAAACAACAAAGCTAAGTTCAGGGTAAGAGTCACACAAGAGACACCGGTAATAAAGTTCAGTTCACAAATAACAACAACAACCTAAGTACAAAGTTAACAGGTCCCAACAGTACCAATGAAATCGGTTCGCTGTTTTTCTTGGTGGTGGTGTCTGTCGTATCCCATTTTTCACAGTTGTTGCCCAGGTAGATGGCTTCAGTTGTTGTATCTTGAAGTTTTAACACATTTTGCATGCACACGCACACCACAGCTGGCTACACAATAAATACGTTTTTGCTTACCATACAACGGTTTACCGCATATTTCGCATTTATCAGAACTCGGGGGCATATACTAAAGTTCTAGTTACGGTTTTTAAGCAATTAACTAAAATATAATCACTTAAAACAATGAAAAGAGAAGAGCCTACAAAAATGCATCTGCACCCCACAAACACGTGCCCGAATAATGACAAAACAAATAACTGAAAGATATTAGCAGTCCACCGTGGCTTTGCTCGCGAGTATTATACGTTATTGATAATATTTATTTCAATTGAAAAACCGCTTTGTAAACAAGATTGGTACTTTAGTCATCAAGTGTTAGAATGTCCAAGCGGCTAGTTGAACTAATTCTGCAGCAGGATAAGCAGCTATAGCTGTCCACGCGAAAAGCAGTCTTAAGTTAGTCCCTGCCACTAACAGCGACCTCACCTGGGCCTTATTTATAGCCTTGCCAATTTGAGGTTGTAGGGTAGTTACAGACACCTAAGGTAAGAGGTTACTCGAATGAAAAACATCTGTTTACCCTGTGCACAACCATTGGTGACGGTGCCCTCAATTATATATATTTTCAAAATATTAACTTGAACTTTATTGCCATTACAAAGTTTCAGTGGGTAATGGTTTCGCGGAAACGTGTTTGGTGCCCATACTTGAGATTAGTGAGATTATATATCGTCGGTTTACTGCCAAAAGTGACAAAGTCAAAATGAGATAAAATTATAAAAATGCTAGGAATATGTATATGTTGTTCACGAACAATTGCCCAAGTTTAAAGTCTATTCGTCGTTTCGTACTGTTGTGTCACAATATAGTAATATACCACATTTTTGTTAATATCTACAATTTATTACTGTTTTTAAATGAAATAGCATTTATGACTTAATCACTTTTGGCAGTATACCGATGATATGTCAGCTGATATTGTAGAGGAACCTAAGTGGAAAGCGAACTGCAATTTTACCCCTTTTAAAGACTACATGTAAATTGCACTAATTCGATCTGCCTTGTAATTTTGTGTGTCAGAATTGAACGTTTGCACGAAGCTTTTAACGGAATTCGAGCCCAGAACCTTCCGGAATTTAGACCTGAGTAACAAACAACTGCGTCACGTAACGTCAAAATAATTCACGAAAATAAATATTTACTAAAAAAATAAAATACATGTGTCCTAGGCTCATAAAGGTTGTACAACACCACGTCTCGATAGGTTACTGTAAAGTGAAACTCCTGTATTGGTTGTTTCTCGCTGCTCATTCCAACTTTTCGGATTGTCCGCCTTGAATATTGACAGACTTAGTTTCATTCTTAATAATCACGTTTCTTATAAAAAAAAATTACATACATCTTTTTTTAAACATTTACGTAATCATCATTCTCACACGAACAACACCTCAATATCGTTTCTGGTTAGATAGATATTGTGGGTTGACGGAAAACAAATGTTGTGCTTTTTCACCCTTTTGGGTGTCGAATTTCGAAATATTTTAAATTTACATCTTAGACATTTGTACAAGTATCCAACTGAAGTGTAAATCACATCGCTAGCCCGCTCAGTCAAATCAAAATCGATCATTCACTAAAAAAACACATTATCACCCCTGCACAGTATTGAGAAATCGAATTTCGAAAAATCTGAAAACTGTTTTGCGATAATTTCTATAATCATCATCCTGAAGCAAAAATGAATTGTATATCTCGACGGGTTCGATAGATATCGAGGATTTATCTAAAACACATTCAAGGTCTTTTCACCACCTAAGAGAGTAAATTTGGAAAAACCCTTGAATCACGTTTTAGAATACTTTATTGGTATCTCGTGGACGTAAAAAACACAACATTATCACGCTGGGTTCAAGATATATCGACGATTAATTGAAAACACTTTTCACCACTTTTCACCCCTTTTCACCTACTTTGGTGGCGAATTTCTAAAATTCAGAAATTACTTTTTAGGAATTTGAGTAAGCATCAATTCTAAAAAAAATCACGTTGCTATATAAAAAGTTATGGGATAGATATATAATGAATGTGAGTCGAAAATAAATATCACCCCTTTTTTAACCAGTTTAGGGCCGAATTCAGAAAATATATTTTAAATGGTACTTGGGATATATACAAAAGCACCAATTTAAAGCAAAGAGCACTTAGATATCTCGATTGATTCGATAGATATGGAAGGATAATCGAAAACATTTTTCACGTATTTTCACCCCTTTAAATAAAGAATTTCGAAACGTCTTTGAGTCATGTCATAGACATTAGTAAAAGTAACCAATTAAAGTTAAAATCACGATGATAGCCAATTGTGTTTCAAAGATGTAGATGATTCATAAAAAACTCTTTTTGCCCCTTTTTACTGCCTGGGGATCGAATTTCAAAAAAACCTAAAACTACTTTTTGGGTATTTACGTAAGCAATACTTTGAAGTGAATATCAACTCTCTATCCCGAAGGGTTCGACAGATATCGACAGTTGATTGGAAACAAATTTAAGGTGTTTTCACCCCCGTAAATGTTGAACTTCGAAAAATCCTTATATTGGCTAATATGCATTTTTACGAGTGTCATATTAAAGTAAAAATCACGATGATAGGTCGTCGGGTTCGAGCTCTATCGACGTTTCTTCGGAAACACATTTTACCCCTTTTCACCCCCTTAGAGGTAGAATTTCGAAAAATCCCTTCTTAGTGCTCGCCTACGACCTGAGGGGAACACCCACAAAAATTTTCACGATTCTAGGTCCAGTGGTTTGGGCTGCAGTTTGATATGTCAGTCAGTCAGTCAGTCAAGTCAGCTTTAATTTTTATATATATAGAGATTAAACACTGTCCATACACATACACTAATAATCATTTTATAACAGTATTAAATACTGTCCAACTTTTATATATAGTAATAATAATAACAGTAATTTTATAATAGTATTAAACACTGTCCAAAGAGAAACGCGTTGTCTCAGTTCACAACCCCCCCCCCCCCCGGCCTAACCCAAACCACCAGGCTCTCGCCAGACACGGAAACAAAAATGATGTCTGGTAGAGAGTGGGAGATTGACTCGCTCTGCTTTACGGCCAGGCAGGCTGCACGTTGCACCATCAGACAGTCGGCAGTTGAGGAGTGCACACGCAAGAACTATCTGGTTCGTTTGCTAGGGGTGGGTGGTTGGCAGCACATGTAACTTACAGTCTCATTGGTTAGCCTTGTTAAACATGTGCAAAGTGCTTGGAAGCGAGATGTAAGCTACTGTGCTATTGGCCAATACCGTTTGTGGCTGCGTAGTTCAGAGGAGGATTGTAAGAGAGATTGCAAGGAGGGAGCTTGGTTAGGTGAAGAGATAAGACAACGTAGTCATCACGTCTCACATGTCGGTGTCGCGTGGGCAGCCTAACCCACCCGGCGAATGCTTCAACTATATTCCAGCAGAAGTTTCTAACATTTTTTCACAAGTTTTTTTTGTTTAACAGCTGCATATAACTAATTTATGAAAACTGCAGTAAGTTATTGCTCAATGAACGCAAAATTATTTTTTAATACAATTTTACTGTGATCTATAGCACTTTGATTAGCTTAGCTAAATTTTAAAACTATTTATTTTTCTAGGGTTCCTGTAAATTATGTTGTTAGATCGGGGGCTTTCTGTAATATTAATGTGTTTGTCGCAGAAACAAGTAATCGAGCTAAAACAAATAATAGCAAGTAATAGGTGTTTTAGACCATACTATGTGTACACCTGGAAGAAGATTAAGCTATGTAGTAATAATGGCCTTTGAAATGTAACTAAGCAACCTTATTTTGCAGCGGGCCTAGGGTTTTTTCTTGAGTTTATTAACATGTAGCATTTCTTTAACTAATTAATTAATACTAATTATTGCATCCACATACAATAATGAAAGATCAAACTAATATAACTTAAGTAAAATGTGCCCAGGAATCACAGAAATAAGTTGAAGCTAGTCAGTTTACATAATATTTCGATGTAGTATTAGTCAGGAACGTAAATATAACTTTGTGCTTTGTTTCTTGTGTGAGACTGTCAGTGTTTGGTATCAAACTGTTCAGAATGTAATTTCACGAATGTTATTATAATACTATTTTTATGTATTTGAACTGGGTAAACTTTTACTGAGACTTTAAATATTCACAGCCAAGTTGCAGGAGGTAGTAATTAGCTGTGAGACAGGCAGGCGCCTCGCTGGCTAATGCCACTGTCATCGGCACTTAGGCTTTTTCCCGAAGATTTGTGACATACAAACACGTCACCCAACCCCAGTTTCCTGCGTAGTCGTGGTGCCACAGTTGTTTTATTTACAAAATAATTTTATTTTGTAATTACGTAAATAATATGAGCAGCTGTAGTTCATTTGTAACGTGACAGTAAGATCAAATTGAGTTTTAGAAATATAATTTTAAGATATATTGTATTTGGAGAGCAACCTTGTTCTTTCTAGAACATTCTCTGGAAGTCTGCAACTATTTTGTCGAGGCAGGGGGTGTAGACCCAGTAGGCCGGGGAGTGCTCATGAGGACGTCGTCGTGCTTGAGGTGGACAACACCTAAGGGTCAGGGAATTTGTGGCGAGGCCGCATGGCCATATGAAGACGACGATGAAAGCCAGCTTTGTTTTCTCGAGTACTAAGTTAGGCACTGTACGAAGTGGAATGTTCCTGCATTTATTTGTTAATTCATAAGTTCCTTCTACTAAAAGTTCGTAGCAGTGGTGTAATACAGTCAACTCTTGACTATACGACCCCGGCAATAACGACTCTCTCAAAGTAATGACCCTTTTTCCAGGAACAGTGGAAAACTAAAAAAAAATTTGCTTAAAAACATTTAATTCAATGAAAGTAGCAGAAAAAGGTGTTGCATTTATTATGGCTGCAAATGGTTGCTGTTATTTATAAAAAACTGTACTGCCGCACACAGTGTGCTTGTTCTCTATACGATGCTCCCCCTTCCTCCCGCATGCGCAATGGCCAGCCAGCCGGCCCGAATGCCCATCCCCCAGCCGGTCAGCGACCCGACCGCTTCTTTCCCTCTACCGGCCAACCACTCCAATAGTTCGCTCATCTCTTCTTCATCATGAGCAAGCTGTAACTTTTTTGCCACTAATTTCTCGTGTCCTTGGATACGGTAGTCTGTCTTTGAGCCTGTGATATTACGATTATACGTCGTGTTTATTTAGGTTTTATTACGTTTTCTAACTAAAATCTATTAAATACAATAATCATTGTCATTTAATGATGTATACACAGTAATGTTCATAAATCATTATTCTTTTGAAAAGTGAAAGCAGGACAGTTAACAATTGGCACTACCAAACGTCGGGTGCATGTCTCAGATGTGAGTGGCGTAGGACAGTGCGACACTGGACAACAGTGCATCTGGTGTGAGTCACTAGCCCACACTTGCGATCGTACCCACACACACGCAACCGGCTCAACCGAAAATTACAGCTGTGTATACAACTTGTATACGTTGGTGAAAAGAAAATGTGAAACAGCATTGTGTAGGTTTTAAGTTGTTCTGTGAATGTGTTATCCAAGTTTACTATCAACATCCTGATGTTTGTAATTGTTTACTGTTGAACAAATTGAACTTGAGTTTCAAATCCCTCTCCATTCACATTGGTGAAGTGTGTAAATAACTTGTGCACAGAGTCGATTCATTAACACAAGCAGATTATTTTCACACGGCCGGCAGAGCTAGAGAAGTGAAAGTACAGTCTTCAAAACAAAAGGAGTAGTGTTATCATCACGTCCCATCTGCTGAGCGAGCGTCAGGAGCTGTGACTAGAGCTTTGTTCAGGCCGGTTTATACCTTTCACAACTTCTACACCCAGAGGTGTAGTTGGGTGTAGCAGGTGTAGATGGTCAGAGACCAAAGGTGTAAGAAGTACAGAAAGTCCGCCTGAATGCCTTGGTGTAGTTGAGTGAGAATTGTTTTGTTTATTTTCTGTGTTAATGATACTGCAGTAAACGTAAATATTGCGAGATATTTAAATGCACGCAAAGGTAGATGTAGGTGATGACTCCAATGATGAATGTTCTGTTACAGCACCTATTTTAGCAAATACATACAGTGTTTTGCATGAACTACGAATTTTAATAAAATTAAATTTTGGTCCTATAATCTTAATTTATAACCTTTATACAGCTAATTCCATACGTCACATAACAGGTAGTTCTACAGGACACAGAATCTCCATTCTTAAATAATTGTATTAGTTTTTGTAAGATGTACAATTATTTCATAACAAATAGTAACATAACCCACAAAACGTTACCAAATATAGCAAAACAAATAGCAATTTTGTTTTTCACACCTCCCAGATGAAACTGAATACAATTTTTAGTATATTGCAGATGTTCTGATTCAAAACTGGAAAGCCAACTTCTGAAAACAACACAGCTACTTGTAACACATTTTGAAAATAGCACCGAATTCTGCTTTACAACTTCTACACCCAAACTACTCCACCTCGCAGAGGAGATGTAGAAGGTGTAGCACCCGGGTGTGGAAGTTGTAGTTACACCAACCACCTGAACGCTTTGGTTGTAACGACCAAAACGTCACTTCCAGCAAGAAAGACACGATGTTGCAGTTTGGGTGTAGAAGTTGTAAAAGTTGCAGCTAAATAGCTTAGATAGTGGCCAAAAGTGGCACAAGTGACGCAGTAGCCACGTCTTGTATGTTGTTTTTGAACTAACCAGTTTCCAGATAGGTCCTTGCGCACACAAATTATCGTAGTACATGTGTGTGTGTGGTCGCTCGCTGCCAAGACAAGGTCCCAGGAGGCAAACAGCTTTATCAGAACGTATGTTGTGCCAACAAGAATTACTTTTGTCACAGGCAAAGTTTATGTGTAATGCGTTGAAGAAAATTCTTAGATGCCAATCATGACATACATTCATCTTATTAAAATGTTTTTACTATTTAAATCGGCAACAATGCGATAGTACCTTGTAAATAGTTTCGGAACGCCGACATTGCTGGCACTTAATTTACGTTGCCGACGATATTGATGTTTCACTATCATGAATTCATGCTTGATGTTGAGCTACAGAAAAAGAGCGTATATGCACGTTCAGAGTATCATTTCTTCAAAATATGTCGTTCTATTTTTAAAAAATTTTACTAATTCAATAAACTTTATTGCGGTATTCTTGCAAATAACTTCCAAAAACTGTTGTTGCTGTTGCAAAAATCTATACTGCCAGCAAAATTTTTGCTTAATTCAGAGCCAAAGAAAAATTATGTATCCGCTTCCAGTGTATCTATTTTTTTTTAAATACTTCACTCTACTGAAAAATATTACTATTTCAATAATCTTTCTTGCGGCTTTCTTGTAAATAACTTCCACAACGGTCGTTGCGGGCATAAGAATCTATATTGTCTGCGACCTTATTCTTAAGTTTTGAGCCAAAGAAAGGTCAAATATCTGCTTCCAGTGTATCTATTTATTCAAAATACTTCACTCTACTGAAAAAATATTAATCTTGCAAAAAACTTTGTTGCTGTATTCTTGCAAATAACTTCCAAAAACGTTCATTGTGGGCATAATAATCTATATTGTCGGCGACCTTATTCTTAAGTTTTGAGCCAAAGAAAGGTCAAATATCTGCTTCCAGTGTATCTATTTATTCAAAATACTTCACTCTACTGAAAAAATATTAATCTTGCAATAAACTTTGTTACTGTATTCTTGCAAATAACTTCCAAAAACTGTTGTTGCGGGCTCAGCTGAACTTCAAGAGCCCGTTATTCATCAGTCCTCTATAGGCCTAATCACTGATAATAACACTAATAATAATCACACGTTTCTTACGACCCATGTCATCAGGGAATCCAACAAAAACACACCGAACTCAGAAAAAGTCCCTTTTAACACTAAAGTTCAATGTTCTCACCCCATTGATAACTGTTCAATGCACCAACCGATTGTGCCCAAACCAAACCATAAGCCTCAGCCATCTACCAGTGGGTTAGGGGACTTAAAAAACTAAAATTTTCCAAATTGACTGACCAAATTGTCACCTATCCCAAATGCAGCTCAAAATAGAATGAACACAAGGAAACAGAGGTCGCAGAAAAGTGAAATTCTGACATCTACCCCATATAAAAATCAAATTGAATCAAGACAAAAAGTTTCTTCCAATAAAACAAAAAATACCCACAAGAAAATGTCAAAAGTGCATGACAAAACTTGCTATGAGTTTTTCGACAGAGCTACGAAAGAAAATAACCAAGAATACTTCATCAAGATCAGATTATAAAGGACAGACGATCTGCATACTGTGTGGTGAACATTTTGAAGAGGACTGGATTCAGTGCAGGGACTGTGATGGTTGGGCGCATGAAGAACGTGCTAGTATTACTGAAACTGATTTGTTTTATCATTGTGATCACTGCAAATCAAAAAGTGTCTAACTGTGTCTCTTTTGAAGTTATACTTGACTGCTAAATATGTAATTTTAATAGTTCTTAAAGACTTTTGTATTTTGTCCAGGGCTACCCACTTCTTCCATGTTTAGATGTAAAATGTGTATGCAAGTTTTTTTTTTTATTTTTGTACATAACAAATTACAATTTTATACTGTTAACTTCTTAAGATATTTTTAATATATGTGTGATGGTACTGGGCATATGTATTCAATTATAAAAAAATGTTTAGGATTAATTTGTTTATTTATTAACACTTAAGTATCCGGGGCCATTTCCCCCATATTTATTCAAAATACTTCACTCTACTGAAAAAATATTACTATTTCAATAAACTTTGTTGCGGTATTCTTGCAAATAACTTCCAAAAACGGTTGTTGCGGGTGCAAGAATTTATATTGCCAGCAATGTTTTTGCTTAATTCTGAGCCAAAGAAAGGTCATATATCCGCTTCCAGTGTATCTATACATTAATAAATACTTCACTCTACTGAAGAATATTACTATTACAATTAACTTCATTGCGGCTTTCTTGCAAATAACATCCCAAAATGGACGTTATGGGTGCAAGAATTTATGTTATCGGCAACGTTTATGATTTATATTTAACTAAACAAAGGTAGTAGATCCACTTCAATGGCACTCTTTTAAAAATAACACGTTGGCTTTTCAAAATAAATGGGTATCATTTTATAAAAACATATAATTTTTGCGCCAAAGTGAAGTGTGACGTTTTTCTTGATTTTCTTTTTGAAGTAATAAACCCACATTGCTGCAATTGTTGAGTACATCAATTGAAGCAAGTTGTGCACTTTCTTGAACTCACAATTACCACCCTGGGATAAGAGCATGTTTGACTGTCAGCTACACCATAACAGGTAGCACCACACTGACCTCGCCCCTTCGCTGTTATTTCTCTTCACAGAATGTGATGCTGGATTACTGCGAACGTACTTAAATTAGAACGTGTTATGTATGAGACTGTGTAAGGCTTAAGTTGGTAGTTGTGAGCATATTTATGCTGTAAACAAACCAATGACAGTCATAGAAGACTTAATCAAGTAAAAACGTAAATAAAGCACAGCAAAATACAAGTAATTATTTATTAACATCCTAGAAGCAGGACTTAATAATGGCGACAAGGATAAGTGGATAACTGATAAACGTAATTATCCGTAAGTAACAGCAATGGCGACGTTTGGGGTGACTGAGTTTGTGGCAGGTTAGGATACGTGGAAGACGTATCGCGAAAGAATGTAGTTTTATTTCATTGCCAACGAGATTAAAACTGACTAAGCAAAATGTGCTATGTTTTTCACTGTTTGTGGAGAGGAGCTATACAATTTAGTTCTGTCATTATCTGCCCCGAAGGCTACAGATAAAGTATAAAGTTTCGCTCGCTGAAGTATTTATGAAGCTATCATAACACTTTGAGCTGAAACCAAGCGAGATTGTGGAAACGTATAAGATTTTTGAAATGTGATCAGCAGGAGGGGGAAGGGATAGCAGTATATTTGGCGGAATTATGGAATCTAAGTGAACACTGCAATTTCCCTAACTTCAAAAGAGTGTTACGAGACTGGCTGGTGTGCGGCGTGCGTGACAAGGCTGTCCAACACGCCTTGTTATCTAAGGATCCATTGAGCTTCAAGGATGCAGTGCATATAGCTATGGCAGCAGAGGCAACAAAGACTCTGACCTGCTGGGTACTGGATGGTAGGTAAATCCAATGGAAGATAGTAGACATTTAGTGCATGCCGTAGTGGGTAGAAGAAGTCATGCAGATAGGCATACTGACACTACAGTTAGTGACAACAACGTGGCGATGCTTAGCGAACCATGCACCAGAAACATGTAGACACGTAAACACTGTCTGCCGGTTTTGATCTAAACGTGGTCATTTAGAGAGGATGTGTATTAAGAAAAAGAACCATGGCTCAGGCACTAGCTGGCAGGGAAAGGATAGGAGCAAAGTATCCGCAGGCAAGTCATGTGTTAAAGACAGTAAAGGATCAATGTGGGAATTTTAATGATTAAGTGGGGATGTAAAGTCTGTACAGCCTTCACACACTGAGGAGTAAGGAGCCATTTGTTGTTGATATTTTGTTGGACGGCAAAAAACATTGTATGGAGGTAGATACCGGAGCAAGTTTTTCCGTAGTTAGTTCGGAAACTTTCAGGTCTCTGTGGCCGCAGTTACCTCCACTGGATACTTGTAACATCGCTTTGCATATTTGGTCCCAAGAAAAATTGCAACATAAGGGAGCTAAATTAGTATTGTGGTGGTACTTCTCCCCTTCACACACATACAGCAGTTCGTTGCGCCCACGCCGACAACGTACTTCCACGAACACGCCTTTGATAATTTGCCTGTAGAACGTTATTAGATTTAACATGCCCTCAGCTAGCTGTAGTTTCAGTGGTTGAGTCACAAGTTCTTACCTCAGTGTCGTGGATATGAGAAGAGAAGAGCGAGAAACCACTAAATATTTACCTCGTTAGGTGTACCCGAGATCGTTATTACCAATAAATGATAAAGGTACCATTCGGTCGCATGATGTTTATTGAACTCACAGATTCGACCTAAACAACACAGTTACAGATCCCTGTACAACACACGCGGTGGGCTCTCACCTCAGGCTTACATCCAACTTATACTGCAAAAAAAATAGCTAAATTTTTATCAAAATTATTATTTGCGTAGCCCGATAGTTCATGCTACCAAAAAGATAATGCTATAGCCCCGATGTTAAAGGATCTCCATGGCATGTTGGCCCACAGGAGCTCTCCCCGCACGCGTCCAATCCCTTCCACATCCAGCTAGCAAGTAAAAACATCCGGGATGCTGGACTCCCAACATCATCCTCAGTTCTCTCCGGAAGTGCCCAGAGATGGCGCACTACAGCACAATCTCCATTGGTTAGCACTCTACCTACCGAGAGCATTCCTAAACTCACTGAATTTATTGTTCCATCTGAGAAATCACATTATCCCAGTCTCTACTTACACAACTTCATCGCGCTCGGCGATTCTTGAGACTGTACATATCTCTGGGCAACTAAAATGAAGGAAAAGTTACAAGATGGCTTCCCTCCTTCAATGAAAACAATAACAAATCATTCCACAGTAGTAGGGAAGAGACGGTTCGTTTTGGGGGGGAAGGGTGTCGGAGCTCGGAGCCACGGCCACCATCTTGTCCGCCATCTTGTTGGCCATCTTATCGGCAATTTGGTCGGCCATCTTGTATTTAATTTTCTCCTGCTCTTTCACTCTGTTAATTTTTCTCCTGTTCTATCACTCCATTACTTTGTGCTCTCTCATTCCTTCGAGAATAATCTAGGTTATGTTTCCTGCTCTGTCAGTCTTACGAGAATAGTCTTGAATTTTATTTTCTCTTGCTCTATCATTCTGTTAATTTTTTCTCCCATTGCTCTCTCAATCCTTCGAGAATGATCTAGGTAATGATTTTTGGCTTCCATGTTTTTCCTGCTCTGTCATTCCTTCTAGCATGGCTCGGCTCCGACAGACGACGCCCTCTCTCTCTCGGCTCCGACAGACGACGCCCTCTCTCTCTCGGCTCCGACAGACGACACCCTCTCTCTCTGCTCCGACAGACGACACCCTCTCTCTCGGCTCCGACAGACGGCGCCCTCTTTCCAAGTCATCAGTCTTTCTCCCCCTCTCGGCTCCGACAGTCGGCACCCTCTCTCTCTGACATGTTTCCAGCACTGGTTGCTAGGTAGCACAGCAGTCGGCAACCATGTTTTTGTTCCAATAGTTACTTTGTTGCCTGCTAGAGTGTGCTAGTGTCGATGATTTTAAGAACAAAGTTAATAAAGTGAGTGCTCGAAATTTTTTTTGTGTGCACTAAAAATTCTTTCACCGATGGTTAGGATCGAACCATGGATACTTGAGCCTCTAGCAAAGACACGTGTCCTTGACTGCTCGCCTAACAATGCCCGACAGGCAACACACACTCACACTCTCACTCACACTCACACTCTCTCTCTCTCTCTCTCTCTCTCTCTCCAAGGCATATATATTTACTCTCGTCACCGGCGAACCAAGAAATCATCCTTCCTTTCACCCTCTCTCTTCACCTTTCCCGCTCTTGCCTTCTCTTCCTCGGAGCGAGGTTGCAGCAGCTCGAAGACCCCTACCCTCATCATTCTTTAGTATTGTTTCCACATATCACTGACATTCTAATGAGCCACCGCAAATATGATTTTAGAGTACGTGGCTAGGTTTGTCTCAAAGTGCTTGGCTCTTATACACATCTGTTTATAATTTAGTAAGTTTATCTCTAGCGTATTGTTTGGTTTTAAAAATTTTCAGTAAATGATACAAAGCATCGAACCAGCACATCCTGTGCTGGAGTACAGTTGGCATAAACAATTGGGTTATGTGTGTATGTATTTGCATGAAATGTTGTACCTAGTAATCATCACACAAAACGATTTCATTATTGGCATGCATGTTTTTTTGTTACTTTAAAGTTTATATGCCGCCTGCTAAAAATAAAATTAAAACACAATACCAATATCTAATGAACAGACTCAGTTATTGACTTACGTCATTGCATGTGCTTACTTTCTTTTGAAAGAAATCAAATGCAAGATACTAAATTACTGAGATATTTATCATCAAAACAAAAAAAAAAATGTGATGGAGTACAGTTTATATAACCAATTGGGTTATGTATGCCTATTTGTGTTTTATACAAATGTAAGTGAAACTCATAATGTCAATCACTAATGCATAGATTTTGTATATTGATATTTACGTACATAGCTTGTTCTTGCTTTTCCCGTTTACAAAACTTAACAAATGCAAAACTGTGAGATATTCAACTTAAATTCATGTAAGGGAAATCAATGCTTACTAAAAAGAAAAAACATCATTTCCAAGACATATAAACATTTAATGAATAATAAAATACTACACTACAAAACAAAGAAAAACTTGGCTAATTTACATAGTTGCAAGCGTCCTACAAGTACATCCTTACAATGCGGAAAAGATATTCAAGTATGGGCTCTAACCGCTCGCCCACGGCTTCGAACAATGCACGTGTTTCGCGTGCAGAGTCCCTCAGCTCCAGAACTTCGTTCTGAAGGGCAGGTACTTGAACATCTACCATGTCATAAATATGATGACGCATATTTTCAATACCAATTTCAATCTCATCTTGCCTACGATGAATGTTATTGAAGTTGGCTGTCAAATGTTGCACAAATGTTGCATCATCGTATTCACGACGCGGGCAGAATGCTCGTCCATGACACAATTGATTGTAACCTCAATCGCGTCATGAAAACGGGCCATACGGATCTCCAGGGCATTGTGAACGCATTCGCACACAATGTCCTGGAAGTCGCGTCCACCGCCTTCAGTCCTACGTTCGTCTCCCACTTCCATATCGTCAGAGGGGGCAGGAACAACCCACTCCCCCCGACGATGCAGAGGTGAAAGATCGAACGAGCCATTAGCCCCCATACCTGACTCATCCTCTTCGCCCCATTGTTGAGCGTCTTGTAGGTACGGCTGCACTGTTGCGTGGCCGGCATCTTCAAAGGTGGGGGATGTCAACAATGACGGCGAGGAGCGGTGATAGTCCCCCGCTGCGACGAAGGGCCCGCTACCCTGGAGCAAAGATGGATAGTGGCCCCCGCCACAGCCTCCATCGCAGGCACGTGTCGTTGCGGAAGGTCTGCCACCCCAGGGAGGTGATGGGGTTCTTGAAGAAGACGACGATGAAGAGGGGGGTGGGGTCACAGCAGCCCTTCTCAGGTGCAGACCAGATGTTGATGGCCGCGACTGCTCGGACCTACGACCATCAGCGACCCCCCCCCCCTTGCCACTGCACCTCTTCTTCACCTCGTCGCAGGGCTTCGTAGACAATTTCCAAACACTCCTCGTCACTGTCGGTCCCCCACATTGATGATGGTGTAGTTTGCTCGCCGGCCATGTTGATTTTTTTTTTGTTTATAAGTTTCAAGTTGTCTGGTTTGTGAAGCAGTAGTCTCACTCAGGCTCCACCGAGGCTTTTATATGCCTACAGGGAGGAGAGGGGAGTTGGCTCCTACCCTTCATCATAGCAGGGAGGGGTGGAATAGGCAGCGGACAAAAATACTATACCAGATTGGAAGGTAACATACATGAAAACAATAAAATAACAAATGTTCAAATTGGTTAAGAAAGTATTTATTTTTTACAAGTACAAAATATTTGCTTCCAGGTATATACAAATTTCTTCAGCATACATTATTTATCGACAATTGCAGGCTCGTCTATCCAGCTGTTTCTATCCTTGCCAAAACCAAGCCATTTGACACGTAATTTACCGTTTATTTTCCTCTTCAATATTCTTTCCACAAAATATGATTGTGGAAAATTGGTTTTTTTAATTTCTTCTGCGTAGAAGCCGCCTCTTATGATCTGGCCATTTTCATCCTCCAAGTAATACATCCTGGGTTCATAAGGACATATTCTAGCCACCTTGAAAATTTCATTGGACCAACTAGGCGTGTAACCTTTAGCAAATGTATCTTTTATTCTAGAAATGCATACAAAATCGCCAACACGAGCCTTAAGTTTGCGTGTACTTATTTTCTTATCATTTTTATAAACAGTTTGCGATAAGACGTTACTATTTTTCTTTGTAACGTCGACGGGACGCATTCCAATCGTACCATGTCGTGTGCGATTATATGTGACTACCAGGTCGGGTAAAATTTTAGTCCACTTGTACGTCCCATGAGCAGAGAATCGTTTAAACATCATTGATTTCAGAGTACGATTGTAGCGTTCGACAATAGATGCTTTAATGCCCGAATACGTTGAATAATGGTTAATCTTATGTTTCGTCATTAGTGTGCGAAATGCTGCATTGTAAAATTCTTTCCCCCCATCCGACTGTATATTTGCCGGGGCACCTTTATCCTTCAAAATGATCATCATTGCAGTGACTACATCCTTTGCACTTTTTGTTTTTATCGGCACGGCCCAAGCATATTTGCTGAAACAGTCTATGCAGGTAAGCAAGTATTTGTACCCGTTGTTTACTCTTGCATAAGGTATCATTTCCACCAAATCACATTGGTATAGATCTCTCAATCCATACATAATTACTTTCCTCCTCGGGTAGCGACGTCTGGCTGACCTGTGTAGTTCTTCAGCTATTTCTACATGACTCATCGTATATAATGTGATTCACGCAACTCTTCCAATATATTTGCTATTTCATTCGCATGAAAATGATTGCCGGCCTGGCGAGATGCAATTAGTAGACGCAATCTGTCCACAAGTTCATTTGCATTGTCCCAATAAACATATTCAGAATGCGTAACAGTCACAAATTTATTCTTAAGCAGCCCCGACCCAGCGCTTACGTCACCGCCACCTACGTTCGGGAACAAATCCGATACAATGTCAAATTTTGGATGTAGTTCTTCCTTATATGCATTGCTTAGTGGTCTGTTATTTTTATGATGCGCTTTGATATTTCCAACATTTTTTTATACTGACGCAATGCAGCTTTCAAATACTTTCGGGGATATAATTTAAAAAGCAATTCGCCCAGTCCTACAACAGGTCGTATTACTTCAGTCCCGATATGTATGGCACCATCAGGCTGGAAAAATAACTGTTTGTTTCCCAAGTACCATTTTTTATTCCGTTTGTAAGCGCCGTAAATTCTATCGTTAAATCTCGGAGAGTATTTCTTCAGATAATTATGCATGGAGGCTGCTCGTGGTACTTTTTTGCGTTTCTGTCCAATGTCGTCATCATCATCATCATCTCGTGCTCGTTTCAAAATGTTTATTTCCTCTTCTTTAACTGTTGAATCTTGAGGCGTAACTTCAGCTGGTTGCGGCTTCTCGAGTCTTAATGTGATTGGCGCGAATATTTCTTCCGTTGCAGCATCTCATTCCATTCGCGCTCGCTTCGCAAGTAAATATTTTGTGCGTATATTAGCCACGACACGATGCAAGTCCTCTACAACGTCCAACATTATACTATGTGTAAAACTAAAGAGGGCCCCAGTTTATATATTAGTCCTCTTGTCTGCTGGAATGGCTCCACCGTCAACAATTATGGCAGGTTCGCCTTGTGTCGGTGTGACAAACATGCCCCGGTTTGTTGACAGGTTTGCGCTATGGTTGTCTCTGCGAAGGTGGTTTGTTAGTGACTGTATCTTTTGCACTGGCAGGTTGCATCGACGTAGGTGTCAGGCATGTTGGGATAACATCGATACCACTCTGCACTTTAATTAATTGTGCTAATATGTTCTCTTGCATGTCCTTATTGCCATCCACAGCATTTTTGATTGCAGTCACATAATCTTCTACTACTTTAAGTTTGACGTCGATAGCATTTACTATACTATACATTGTTTCTATTTTATTTTTTTCCAATGGTGTTAATATAGCGGTAACGTAGTTTTCATTTGCAGACTGAACATAAGCCTTGTTAACAGCATCCGTGCTCCGTTTCGGTGTGCCGACATCTTTAATACGTTTACCATTTGCGCTGCAATTACCGTCGGGCGTAGACTCCAAACACGTCTCGTCTCGCCGCTTTAAGCCACTATGGCCGAACTTTGATATCGCAAAGCTCATACCTTACTGTCGTACGATTATGTACTGATCAAAGCCACGACGATAACGTCCATTAAATAGCGGCTTATCGTTTACTATGACGAGAAATCCGTAAGGTTCGTTCCAGCATAAATCACAAACGTCTTTGAACTTGTCGAATGTCATATCAGTGTTGACATGATCTGCGTAAACGTGACGTAAGTTTGTATCATCCATGCGAAATATGACAAGTATATTACAATTATCGCGAACCAGCTGCTTCGGGGCACGTGAATAAGTTTGACAGAGGTACAGCACATCAACACCTACATGGCGACCCACTGTAAAGTATGCTTGTATGCAGCCTTGTTTTTCGCATGCTACATCATCAAACACGAAAACTGAGTTTTGTCTCGCCTTATCGGGTGGCACGACATCATCATTGTCACTGGAAGGAAAATACTGTACACCGTCAACTGCTTTAAGTACTTGTGCAAGACGTTGTTATTTAGGCTGTTTAAGTGATTTTGAGTACATGTATACATTCTCGAAACGTAAACCATTCGGTTCTTCGAGTAAGCTTATTAGCACACACGACTTGCCAGACCCAGAAGCCCCTGCCATGATGCATAGAACTGTGTTAGGCAGTAACTCTCTATGTCGTGATTCGTGCAATGTTCGTTCATCATCTTTAGAAATACGCACGGGTAGAGTTGTATCTTGTTTCACGACCTCCATGTTTCTGAAGGAAAATGTATATAGTGTGCACTTACATGCAGACTGGGTTTAGTGTTGTGAGATGCGTTGTAGAGGTAACTTCAAGAAGAAGCATGGTAGTGGTATTGTAAATTCTATCATTAACAACTTGCCATTCGAAGCACACTTGCCCGGATATCGATTCTGCGGTCCCGGTACAAAGCTTGAGAAGAGACTAAAACGAGGCAACGTACGAGTAAACGCTCTCGATAACGCGTGTAAAGAACACAATATAGCATACGTGGCCAGTAATAATTTGTCAGACAGACACACGGCAGACTCGATTCTCGCGGACAAAGCAAAAAATATAGCTAAATCATCCCATAGTAAATTAGGGGAACACCTAGCCGCTTGGGGTGTATCTAAAATAATGAAGTCGAAAATTAAAAGGGGAATGGGGATGAAATTTACAGTCAATAAACGAAGACCTAAGACAAAAAAACGTAGACGCGTTGTGAGGAAAAAGAAGGGCGGTTTCCTACCATTAATCTTACCTGCCCTCGGAGCACTAGGGGGGCTAATTGGTGGAATTTCTGGGATTACTCGCACGGCGAACTCTGTGAAAAACAGTGGCAAACAGTTGGCTGAAGCTGTCCGTCATAATCTCTCCCTAGAAGCTATTGCTATCGGCAAAGCAAAAAACGGGAAGGGGCTCTATCTTCGTCCTTTCCCCATGACAAAGAAGCGATGAAAATTAAAATCATTAAATCATTGCCCAGAAGGCCTCTCACTAATGTGGATTTAAATAAAATTGTCCATAAATTAAAAGTACCTTACTTTCGTGGTATTTTCATATGCGATAAAATGCCGCTCAAGCCAAGACGAATCAAATGTGAAATTATTAATTTAGATGATGATAGCGGCTCAGGCACGCATTGGGTTGCGTATAAAAAGGTCGGTATCAATGCTAAATATTACGATAGTTTCGGAAAATTGCGTCCCCCGCCTGAAGTTATTAAATATTTGAGAGGTACTACAATAACCTACAATTATGATAACGAGCAACAAGCCAACAAGTGGAATTGCAGTCATCTATGTTTAAAATTTAATTGTAGTCAATAGTGTGCGCGCTACATTATATATGAGAGAGAAGTAGGAGAAATTTGTGAGTCATGTCCGTGACGTTGATACTTAGTGAACAAAGCTCCGAGTTGAGTATGCGGCATTTTCCACCGTTAGAGTTGAAAGGTAATTGGTCGACTGCATTAGTTGATTTTCAATCATACCAAATGTTGATGTAGCGAACAATGTATTTCGTGAAAGCAAACTCTGCTTCTGAAGAAATATTACTACCTGTAGGTACATATGAACTGGAGGATATTTCAGATTACTTATCACGCGCTCTCCGCCCTGACAACACGTTTCTCCTTCGCGGAAATACAAATACGCTCAAGTGCGAAATGTTTTGTACCGCAGCTGTAGATTTTACAAAGGACGATACCAAGGCAGACATGCTGGGTTTTGAACATAAAGTGTACAAAGAAAATACACTACATGTTTCCCCTTTGCCCGTAAACATTATGTCGACTAATGTAATAAGAGTTAACTGCAATTTGATCGGCGGCTCATTCCTAAACGGTACGCCAAGCCAGACACTTCAGGAATTTTCTACGACCGTGCCGCCATGCTTCCAAATAGTAGAGGTTCCCACGTCATTAATTTATGCACCAGTAATACTTAAATCAGTGCACAAAGTTAAAATCGTAGATCAGGAAAACAGGCTAATTAATTTCCGCGGAGAAGAAATCACGCTGAGATTACACCTGAAACGTGATGGGGCTGAATTTTAATAAAAAAGGTGCACTCAACAAATCAGTCGTTAGTTCGAAGCAAGAGCTCAGTGTGTGAACACGTGAAAACCTAATTCTTAAAGGACTCGGCTTTGCAGTTTGCAAGTATGGACGTGGGTATTTTAAATGTTGAAGAGCCAGTTAGCTATGAGGACTCTATTACGAAAACTGAGTACCATACATACTCGCCATTTTTGCCAGGGCCGTATACTCTCTCGTCTGAAATTCGTATTCCGGTGCAAAATCAAGACGTGTATACTGTACCTTCCAATTCTTTCCTAAAATTCAAAGGTACGCTTAGAAAGCTGAATGGAAATAATCCCACATCGTCCAAGGTCATTCGCAATGGCATACTGCACATGATCAGTAGAATATCTTATGAGCTCAACGGGACCAAGATAGACTATACACGAGACGTAGGAGTTACGACGACGATAAAAAACTACCTTTGCTTTACGAAAAATGAGCTACCTGCTGCCAAGATAGCTGGCTGGGGTCTCGAAGACGATTATCAAATTCCAATACATGCAAATGGTAATTTCGAAATAAGCGTGCCACTAAGTTACTTGCAAGGATTCGCTGAAGATTACAAACATGTGATTGTGAATTCAAAAACAAGAACTGGTCATTTTGCTGGCCAATACACAGGCAAACGCACTTTACGATACAGTTGCGCCGCCCGAAGCAGTGCAATTATCATTGCTATCAGTAGAGTGGTTCCTGCCCCACGTAACGCTGAATATGCGCAAACGTTTAAAATTCTTAAAATATGTTGAAAAGGGACGGAACTTAGATATTGCTTTTCGCTCATGGGCGCTTGAATCGTATCCCAGCGTTACTCAGTCGATGCATGTAAATTGGAATGTAAAATCTAGCTTTTCTTCCGAGAAACCTAGGTACATAATTGTAGGTTTTCAAACAAATAAACAAAATACTGTTGCCTCAGATAGATCGAGATTTGATCACGTTAAAAAAAAATGTAAAAGTTTATCTCAACTCTGAAAGCTATCCATACGTTGATTTAATTGCTGATTTCACAAATGGAAGTATAGCTCTTCCGTACAGAATGTACGCACAGTTTCAACAAAATTACTACGGTAATGCAGCATCACCTACGCTAGAACCGCAAGACTTTATAAGTAAAGTACCTCTTCTAGTCTTTGACGTTAGTAAACAGGACGACAGAGTTAACAGTGGCGTAATCGACTGTAAAATTGAAATAATGACGGCTGAAAACATACCTGCAAACACTCAAGCATATGCGCTTAAAAATCACGACCGCCTTGTAAGTTACAACTCAAGAGATCTAGTTATTAAAATACTGACGTAATGAATGTAAGCTACTCAGTTGCCTTTTGTCGCTCGTCATGTTTGCAAATACGCAGGGATTCACCTCGCAATGCGGATATATTATTAAGGAAATTTTCATAGGCTATGCTAATAACACAACGAGGTCATGCACATTCCTACCGTCATTTCCCTGGCAACTATTAGATCGCATAAGTCAAATTACAAATAAATGGTTGACGGAACATTACCACGGTCTATCGTGGCAAGATGGTAGTACAGAATACTGTAAAATTTGTGATATTTTAACAGAAATGTTGATGTCAGACAACGATGTAATATTTGTTGCCGGCGCTGAGCACAAAAAATGGTTGAGTATATACTGTCCTGAAAATATACAAATTTGCGACCTACAAAGTCAATATGGCTGTCCCTCGTTTAAAAAATTGAAAGTAAAGTATTCAGATGTTAATCATAACTGCGATGCCTGTGATCAGAATTGGACCTGCCCTAACCTAAATGCGTTGTTATTGCGGCAGTGGGCTTTGAGATGTGGAGGGGGTGATTGCTAATCGCAAAACGTATACTTGCCAGTGGAGGTGGTAGTGGTGGGAAACAATCGCGTATATAAGCGCCTCGTCGATTCGTTTTAAAAGTCAGTATCATCATCAGAAGCACCGCAGTAGCATCATGGCAGACCACATCGCTAAAATGAACCAGTCAGTGACGTACAAGAAGTTGGTAGATTTAGAAAAAGGTAAACAGTATGTGGCCAACGATTTTCAGATTATAGAGTCGGCGTATGGTGGAAAGTGCGTAACATGTATTCTGGACAATGAGTTCCGCGTACATTTACCAAAGCGGTATGTGCAGATATTCAGTACCTTTGGAGAACTGAACAATATTACAGCGCGCATTACTTATGCAGGATTGAAGTCGATAGGTGGCGGTAAAGTGATGCACGTTTTAGAGTTTTCAGCAGTGTAGAAGAAAACCTTATTTTCCCCTATGCAAATGAAACAAAAATGTATGTAACATTCAATCCGCTAAACGTTGCTCAGTATGCAGTCATTAGCGTTGGCTACAGACGAGTTCATTTCCAGCCTACAGGTCTTCAAGGACAATTAGAAGCTTGTAATGGACTGGAACACTGGGAATGTTACAATGAAGAAAAATGTACAAATGTGATAGCTGTGCCATGTTGTTTTATCACCTGCCCAGTATATCATTTAGGACCGAATACATGTTTGCCGACAACTACCGCAAGTTTAATGAAGAGAGCAGAATATGAAACTCTACAGCAGCGGCTGTACGACGACACCATATATTACAAGCTGACTACAGAAGACGGGGCTACTACAAGTTGGCAAGAATCCTGTACGGGTGAGCTTCACAACACCATATTGGACGAAGGAAGATGTGATGGCAAACTGTATGTACACCGCTAACATGTGAAGTTTATTTACCAACTTCTGTTTTGAAAAGAAACACGTATTAGTGGCTCGTGCTAGAGCAGTGTATATGTAAGCCAGTATTGCAACATGCCGACAGATGATGCCGCAGTGAAAGGAGAAATTATTTGCAGGAGTCAATGTACATGTATGTCAACAATGTGCCGTCTACTATCTCGCCTGTGGCAATTACTGGTCGAGATTGTAAAGAAATAGGCTGGCTGGTTGGCGCAGAGCTCAGTTCGCAGTTGGCCGAAGTAGGAAGATGACTACATTTCATCCTTCAAACTGCTACGCAGAGTGAGTGCCAGCGTTATCTAGTGTTCCATACAGATTCTGGGCTGGAAACAATCTGATGACATTTACTGAAGAGTGCGACGGGAAAATACACGTCCGTTATTCGCACGAATTAACGTTCTACGAACCAACCCAGCAAGTCGTTGACTGCTCTGCAAATGGAAAATGTTTTGTCCACTACATGAGAAAGGAGACGCCATTGCCATCAACACCAGAAGATGTACTTGCGTTTGCTACAAATAACTGCGAGCAAGACCTACAGGCATCGCTGGCAACTTAACTTTCACCTGGATCGCCCGCAATCCTTCATTCACCGGACTGTCAGCAGCCGCATGACGTAACGCTGTCACCGGCTCAGCTGCAGATATCGCCGCTGCCTTCGTCCTGCAAGAAGACGCCGGTAGTGCGTAAACGAAGACAAAGTTCCAGAACTGCTGTCAGCAAGAAGCGAAAGGTGCCAGTGCAAGAAGCGTCAAGTGTGAACAATCGTACTGCTGCGGCTAGCAATGTAGCATTGAAAAAACTGATTAAACACATACTGTGTGACTCCATAGCAGTGCACGCCATCTTGTCGGGCTGAAAAAAAGTGAGTGTATGACATCAGCTTGTATAGTTATGTGTGCGAGCCTGCTAGCACAATTCGTATCCTGTATCCACGACTAGCAACATGGCTCTGTACAATCCTACAACAACGTATATTGATGTTGAGAAGGGCGAACAGTGTGTTACGTATTCATTTATGAGGGGCGACACGATGGCTACATATACTGAAATCTGCAACGAGCGCGATGGACATTGGATACTTGCGCATGAACCTGGAATGTTTGAGCGCAGTCAAGACTCTGTGGACTGTGTGTATCCTGAGGGCTGCCCTGTATTCAACCTACAACGTCCACAACCGACAACCAGCATGACTGGAGAGCATCGCACAGCAGATGAAGGCGACATCAGCGTCATGATTCGAGACGCCTCTACAAATACTGAGCCTACCATCGAATTGAATTTATCGTCTGATGAACTAAACCAGTTGGTTATGACGCATGTAAAAAATGCTATAAGAAAATGTCTAACTGATTTATTGAATTTGTTGCAAATACTTTTCTTTGCTCATAAGGCATACATGAACAATGTTTAGCAACTATAATATATATATTGTAAATAATATTTATGCAAGAGTATGTTTGTTGTAAAATATTTCTGTCTGTCGCAGTAATACTTGAGCATAGTGGGGAAAAACCGTGTGTATATATTTGTCTGAATCCCATGTTAAAGTGTATGTATTTTTATCTCATAAATTTGGTATAAAATGAAAACTAGTTTTTGTGGGGGGGGGGGGAAATGTATGTACTTTCATGTCAATAGACTATTTGAAAAAAAAATATATTTCAATAAATATGTAAAGTAAAATATATATTTGTGTCCGTCTTTTTATTTCAGAGTAAAAAAACCCAGTAAGATATCATGAAA
This sequence comes from Medauroidea extradentata, assembly GCA_003012365.1. Lineage (NCBI taxonomy): Eukaryota > Metazoa > Arthropoda > Insecta > Phasmatodea > Phasmatidae > Medauroidea > Medauroidea extradentata. The sequence goes on from PNEQ01111463.1 coordinate 24,891, forward strand.
ATATTACAAAGATGTTAGTATTTTATTTCATTAAAACAGTGGCGATGTATGTGAAGTGTTCTAGGACATGCAGTAACTATACATAACTCTCAGTAGAACTATTAAACTAGTAGAGACATGCACACTCTACAACCAGTAGCGAGCAAGATATGAATCCTCCTCCTGTAAAACATGTCCACTAGACCCCCGATTTTACGAATACTCACGGTTCCTCTCATTGCATTCGTAATATCACTACCTTCGTAAATTCGATAACGGCTTATTTTTGCCCCCCCCCCCCGCCAACCACTAGTAACAGAAAATTTTTAAATTGCATTTTTTCTGTAAAGTGTCTCTAGGCCCCGATTTCCGTAGCGTTTTGCGGGAAATTAATAAACGTAATAATGTAAACATAAATTGATATCAGTAGCCAGACGTCACACTGTTGAGCGGTAGATATGACAGACCCTTGTCCCCAAAAATGAGAAAATCGAGATTCCGAGTGTCTTCTCTTGAGCGAATAGCCCGACTCCCGTAGAATTTAACGGAAAAACGAAGCAAGTGATAGTTTAAATATCAATTTATATCAATAGTCAGACGTCTTATGATCAAAAGAACACCGCTAAACAATAGATATGACCTATCCTTTTCCTAAAAAAATGAGAAAATCGAGATTCCGAGTGTCTTCTCTCGAGCGAATAGACCGACTTCCGTAGCATTTAATGGAAAAATAACGCTAGTGATAGTTGAAACATAAATTTATATCAATAGGCAGACGTCTTACGATCAAAAGAACACCGCTAAACAATAGATATGATCGACCTTTGTCCTTAAAAAAAAGAGAAAACTTAGCTGCCAAGTGCCTTCTCACGGGCGAGTAGCCCGATTTGCGTAGCGTTTAATGAAAAAAAAAAAAAAAAGTAGGCATTCCTTAGTAGTAAATTATTGTATATTATTCACCAAAGAAAGAAGGAATAAGCTGATGTATTTATTCATTGCGCAGTTTTATATAACTTAACGAAATAACATTCCCTCGGCGTTGTTGATGAATTGTACGAAAACGTAGATACTAGTAGCGTGCAGAGCGGACAGATAGCGAAACTGTACGAACGTTCACAAGATGGCAGATAGATAGCGGCACCGTAGCATATACCGACGTTGTTCCAAAAACGCCATTTTGTGACGTTCTTACCTAAAATCGTCGATAATTACATGTATAAGTGAATGAAAATAATCACTTTAACGGTCAGTATATGCGGTAAAAATAAATTAGGAGTTCCGGGATTACGTAATACACGAACGTCTATTTATTTTCCAAGTTCGACATACCCGGAGACAAATGTTTCTACACTTGGATAATAGCTAGCGCTATTATCGTGCTCATTTGTGAAACCCACGTTTTACGACACGCAGTAACGCATTGTTTACGCAAATTATGCGCCAAGTTAATTGTTTTAAGTACGTATGGTGTTAACGCAATAAAGAAAAATATCACGCTATTATTTATAGGGTTCGTGTAAAAAATTTAACTCATTCAGCGCGAGACGAGAGAGATATAAGACGTCGTGAAACAGCCTAAAAGGAGGCTGTACTATAGTTAAATGAGCATATGCGCATGCGCTGGAACTTTGTGTCTATAGTATGACCTCAATATAGATCCTAATACGTCGTAGTTGGACACAGGCCGGCCGGCTTAGAACAGGCGGCGCCGCCGCCGCCGCGCAGTTTTCAAACTGTCACTACCACACTTTTTAACGGATTTTCACTATTTTTGTTTTATTTTTAATATTGTGACTTACCAAGTAATAACTACAACTCTACAATTCATATTTTAATGCCGTGAATTAGATACAGTATGTTTTATTCATTGTCAACGTAATTCCTTACAATTTTTTTTGTCACATAATTTAGTACTTTTTTGAGGGTTCCTGAGATTGTATTCGTAGAATCGCTACCTTCGTTAAATCCAGGGTTCGTAAAATCGGAGGTCTAGTGTAGGTCTCAACAACACAACTGTTACGTGCACAAAGTCAGATCTTACATTGCTTGCCTAGGAACACTACCACGCTTCGCCACTGTCAGTAAAGAAAGTTTTTGATTTTAACATTGGCATAGTATATAGTTAAATTAACGTGTGAGTAATATTAACTTTCACACGCAAGAGAAATAAGGTCTCGCATTATATGATGCTAGGGAATAAGATTTTTTACCACTGTACATTTGCATGCGGTTATGAGAATATCGACTTGAAATAAATTACATTTTTTGTAAAAATGATGATACGTATTTTCTATTGATCAAAAAAAAATCTCGAGGCATGCCAGTTGTGAACTGGCGGAAGGGAGGAAAAGAAATAAAAATGTGTAGGCCATGCTCATTTACAAGCAGTAATCAACATTCTGCCACCTCTGTGAAATAAATAACACTTTAAAAAATCTCTAGGCATGTTAGTTGTGAAGTTATGCATTGGCGGAAGGGAGGAAAAGTAATAAAATGTGTTGGCCATGCTCATTTACAAGCAGTAATCAACATTCTGCTGCAGCTGTGAACTAAATAACACATGTCAGAAAATAACTATTTATATTATTAACTGTTGATTAGATCTCGAGGCACGATTTCAGACTGTTGGGAAAATTGAGCTTCCGCAGATTGCTTCGGGGGGAAAAGCAATCAAAAATGGAGGTTGAGGGTTGACAGGACTCTCACGATCTTAAATCACCCAGGGGGCGGAGGGAACTGAAAATCAGATTCTGACCAATACAGCAGGAGATCATAACTTGCTTTTTCCCCCCTTCCATATCTACCTCTAATTAACCCCCCGCCGTTCCTGCGATTAAATTTTTCCACGAAGAAACGTGGAGAGATTGTTGTCAGCGTGGGATAAACTTGGAAGTGACTATAATGTGTCGCATCTCAGAAGTTGATTAAGCGCCGAGCGTATATATAACCCCCTGCGTTGTCGAAAAAAGTCATTAGTCGTGTAGCAGACGGTGCCAAGTATTTATCTCCTGCTTTTACCACGACATACTACGCAGGCTATATATACGACCTTAAAGGTAAAAGTATTTATTGAACTCTATTTATTTTTCTTCGTTGATTCACGTATGCCATGTGTTTATTTCTAACTCTGTCGACGGTACATATTTTTTGCTTATAGGTGTGGAATAGCAGTAAGTGTGCGTTTAAGAACACGACACTTCCCCCAGTGCCTGTTGACAGCAGCTGATCCGAGCAAGTATTATTTCGTTATATTTTAATTTTTTATATTTTTCATTTGTAAACAATAACTAGAGACCTGAACTTATCGGTAAATAAAGTAGTTCAAAAATGGTGAAACAAACGTTAAAAAGTGGTGAAAAAATACATGAAAAGCGGTGAAAATTTTTTTTCCTTTTTAATTGCAAAATGATTTGTATTTATAAAATAACCAACTTACCTTTCAATATGTATAATTACTAGTACTGTACTGCATCTAATCACTGTCATCTGTACACATAGGCTTACATAAGTTAGTTATTCAATCACTGTCTGCACTCAAACACGTTAATGGAAACTGCAGTAAAAATTCTTTCTCTCATCAACACAAAGTTTCACAACTTACCAATGTACATTAACCCTACATTAAACCTGAATTTGAGTTGTTATTGAAACAAGCTTTTGTTTTTGAACACTTTTTAAGTTACATAGATTTGTTAAAGGAAATCATGGTCATTATTTCAGTGTTTTCCTCAAGTAAATTGTGCCGCCTGTCAGT
>PNEQ01111464.1:7899-28722 GCA_003012365.1 Medauroidea extradentata
TCTCTCTCTCTCTCTCTCTCTCTCTCTCTCTCTCTCTCTCTCTCTCTCTCTCTCTCTCTCTCTCTCTCTCTCTCTCTCTCTCTCTCTCTCTCTCTCAAATCTCGGCATCAGTCGCCATATTGACGTATTGTATTTTTAGCTCTTATGAAATTCGTTACTATAATATCACTTCCATTTACCTTGCGCTACAATAAAAGCGTCGCAGTTGAACTTTTAACGTATATCAAACCGTAATCAGTCGAGTAAATTAAGAATATAAAAAAATTTTGCTCAACTGATTACGGCTTAGATGTACGTTGAAAGTTCCAACTTCGACCTTTCATTGTAGCGCAAGGTGAATAGAATTATATTATAGCAACAAATTTTATAATTTTTCTTCTCAGAATTTCACAAGAGCACAAAATAAAATAATTCAATATGGCGACTGATGCCGAGCCTTAAGCTGAGAAGATGAGCAAGAGATGGAGGGGGGGGGGAGTAAACGCCGTGGCGGTATCTCACCGCGCCAATTACTTGAGGAACGAGTCCGACGACGGAGATGAGGGCAACAAACCCGCCGGAGCTTTGAACCTGGGACTCGAGCAACGGGACGACCCCCCCCCCCCCAATCCCTCCTCCTGAAAACACTGCAGCACGGTAACTGCAACAAGACATGGCCACCACACGTCCTGCCGTGACTACTGCCGCTGTATTCCGTGTTGTTTAATTATATGTGCACGTATAGGCAATTCATGGACATGTTAGAACTTTTTAAGACGGCCTTGGCTAGAACAACAATTACAATAATTTCTCCTATAAAAGTACTTGTAAGATTAAAACAAAACACACGGGGCGCATGGAATAGATAATTGATGTATGAATAGTTCACCTAAGTCACTTAAAATTATAAGCTATTACACGACAAATGATAGGAACTCTTGTGTGGATTTTTTGAACGACACCTATTACCTGCACTGCGTACTATTATTTAATATGTGCTTAAAGTTTTTTCATTTTAAATCTTACAAATATTTTCACATGGTATATTATTTTGTATTTTTTAGTCCGTTTTAAAAACGTAGCCTAGTATTAATAAATATATATTCAATATTATTCTAGGCCTTCTGTATTTCAAATGTTGCAAATCGTGTGTTTAAAAAAATACGTATAAAAATTTTAAACAATTTTTTACAGTTTCTTTCTTTTATATTGCATTGTCAGTTTTTCCTGAGCTATGTTTTAAGTATCAAGTTTCTGGCTTATCGGGCAGTTAGATTAAAAACTATTGCAAAATTTGTACCCGAAAGATATACAAAAAGCGAGTCATAAAACCCTATATAAATACAATGTAAATTGGTACTGAAATCCCATTGTTTCTAAACTAACTGATAAAAAAAGTGAGTTAATAAAAACGTACGTGTTAAAAATATACATTGTTGTGATTGCAGACATTAACGTTTGAGTACAGTAGGCCTACAATAAAGTGTTACGTAAGAATGCTACGTTTAAATTTTAAAAAATGGCAGAAAAAATACAAAATGGTTGCAAGGGAAAAATTAACCAGGACTTCAAATGTGCTCATTTTATTGTAATCGCCTAAATATGTTAGTATTTATAAGAATCGTAGTATTTTGTGTATCAGGCTTTGTAGTTTGCTCAATTTTCTTTTTCTGTTGCATTCTGCCCGACAACGAATACAGTCCGTTAAAAATCCCTGGCGTTCAGAAACTGTCATACATTACAAGCACTCCACGCGAATCCTGGGTTCAATTGGAGATTAAACTGTTCGTGGCAAAATTGCCACACAACAGGAAGTTAAGTAAGTCCCTCTTGCGCTCCACGCCTTGTGTTACATCGACCAAACCTAGATACATGTTTGGACAGTTCGGGATTTGAACCTGTGCTCATAATGTAATAGAACAGCGATATGAATATACATATGTGTGTAGTGCAAGGAGAACTACGCCATGCTATGATGCCACATATTACACGTAAAATATTATCATAAAACATATTGCCACTAAGTGTGCTCATTTACACGGCCGTTTTTGAACATCCTGTATATCCGTTATATACCACAGGCATTTAAAATGTAAATATACCTTCAACTCTCAAACAATACACAAGTTTTTTTTAACATAAGCTCGCTTTGATACAATCTTACTTCACACCTGGCCTGTGCTACTTTATTGGCACGCTATACAGTTCGTCACATGTCGAGAACAACGCTGCCGTATCGAGCAATGACTCAGCAGATGTCATGGTTCACGAGGCTCGAGGTCACCACGAATAATAAAACCACCACCTCAGTCTGAATTCTAGACGTGATTCGCAACGCACGGTGCCAACACGAGCAACCGAAACATTAAGAAAAGTTTTGGCAAACTTAAAACTAATTGCACCGGTGTAGGCAGTCACACGTCAATAAACAGCATTCTGATCTGCCTATCTTGTGCAGCGAACCTCAGAAAGTTAGACACAGTATTTAGGGTCCTCGTCTCATTCAAAACCACGTCAGTAATACATAATTATCTGCCATCGTATAATGTATAAATAAAATGATCACGTTCACATTAAGTAGAAGCATTATTTTCTTCTGTGACGATACAACATATGCGTACCCAGCCATCAAGTTCCATGTAAATAATGGTGTTAATACTAGGTACGATATAACTGATAACCGAACTGTTCATTAAGCTAAACCAAATATTTATAGGCTGTTCAGAATAAACTTAGCACTGCTTACAATTTTCCGTGAGCCATTATGCCGCCGTATTTACTATTTTTAATTCAAAAACTTCCATGTAGCTAAAAACTAGTGTAAACATCTAACTCTGAAAACTTTACTTGTATAACCCCAAAACGTACTTTTTTATTGTTATTGTTGGAAAGTGCTCAGTTCAAAGTGAACAGCATATAAGTACTTTCCTGGCCTACCTAGCTTACGTTGTAGCCACGAATTTAGCTCAGGATTTTATATTGACATTAATTACTTAGGTGAATTACAAACATAACTCTGTAAAACAAAAATTGAATTTTGGCGAGATACTGCCACTGAGAAACTTACCTTTTCTTTTATCGATTCAATACATAAAATGAAACTAAAGCTTTTTAAACACAATTACGAGCAAATATAGCTTTAAAAAGTCTTTTTTACAACAATGTTACTTACGAAATTTTACGTGAATCACTTTCTGTTAAATATTTGTCTTTAAAATGGCTCACTTGAGAACATAAAACAATTATTCATATTTCGAACTACATCGCTGAGAGCTTGGTAAGCTTAACTTGAACTATCCACGCTATAAATGGAAAACCAAACCATTAATTATGTACGTTAATACTCGAACTAGTCGAGTGTTCGAATGAGTAGAGTGGATAAACCTGTTAGAAACGCATGGAAGTTTACACAGTGACCTTCAACGCTGTGTGCAGATCCTAAATGTGGCATCGCAGGACTGAGTACTGGATACACCGTACACAACATACAACGTGTGTGTGCGGTTTCTTTCCTTGCCACCTAGTAACCTTACTAACCGGAATAAGTGAATATTCACCGGTTCCGAGTTGAAGCGAACCTGACACCTTCACGCTACTGTAAGCCTATACCTAACAAATATTACAGCTTTTTACGCGTGTGGGCATATTCTGCAACTTACACACCCAAAGCTGCTGAACTTCTAGCTAGACTCTAGGAATTTTTACAGGCGCAGAGATAGAAACTGTCCCAAACAAAAAGCTTTGGAACTAACCGAGTTATATATTTTTATATTTTAATAAATTCCTAACAGTAATATTTAATTTAGTTGACTCTATTGCATAAGGAACGATATCATTAGAATTCAACTTATGAATTTCAATTAAATGTCCAAATATTACAGAAATGAGGAAATAAATACAAATATGCTGTTGACGCCTGATTTATATTTCTCTTACCGACAGCAACGAAACTGGCGGCAGAAATGGTCCCTTACAAGTGGTTCACTATCCAGCCAATACTTATACAAACTATCAAGTCAGAAAGTAAAATACAATGTTATGTTTTTTGACCGTTACTTAGGTTTGTTTGTTTAAATAAAACGGAACAGGAAAATATAAATTATGAGAAGGAAAAAAGTAACCAGGATTTAAGGCCTTGTTACGGAGTTTTGCAGTGATTTCGAAAATATTTTTTTATTACGACCTAACACTCATATCAAAATTTCGCTGCACGGTTTTGACACTTATATGTTATAATTTGTAGCTGAATTTTTTTGTAGAGTTATACTGAACTGTTTTTTAGATTTCATTACCCAAAGCACCACGTTTTTCGTCGTGAAAATAACCAAAAATGAAGGAAATTAATTTTTTGCTGGCGAATGGTACATTATTTAAAAAAAAAACGCGTCCACAGTATTGTGCATCGTGTGATTGCACATTGACTCAAATTTTTTTTAAACTATTGGTTAAAAAATATTTAAGTTATTGGCACCAGTCTGAAAAAAACTCTGGAACAAGCCCTTAAAAAGCGCTCATTTTATCCCCAACCACCTATACTAAAACAAATGACACAACTTCTGGCCAGTAGTATAATACCCTTGCCCTAACTTGCCCTACTGCTCAAAGAGAAGTACATATGATCCTAGATCAATGAATACGACACGAATGTTTCTAACCACCTTAGATCTTGAAAGTTATTAGTAAGCCGTAAGTGGGCAGGCAGAGAAATGTGGTTGGACTTGAGGACGAAGCTAGTCTCCTGTAATTATTTGACTTATCCGGCTCTCAGCGGGGAAGTTGTGTTAATTGGAAGACGCTGGTTTTGTTCAGGAGATGTTACAGAAATGCACGCGAGCAGTACCTACAGGTCGCAGCACACACCGAGCTGTGAGCAGCTTGTAACTGGGCCACGGACACTAGCGAGGAAACTTGAGCACAAATTGCATTTATTTCAGTTTGTCTCCAGCTATCTTCGCCCACTAGTTTTTTTTTACGACACGCTTGAATTACTAAAAATGTTATTTTTCTAGACTCCTGTAGTTCCAAAAATTCCACTTGTAGCCTTAAGAAGGCGTGATACATAATTCTCTACAACAGTAGGTTTCTTGAAGCCTATTTGCGAAAATTTAACAATAGCAATCCCAGACAATAGTTCTAGCCAACGTTTCTTTCAGACCTGGCGGACACACATGTAGCCATTAAAAATTCCAAAAATTTCAAGATAATTTATTTATAAAAATTGTAATTAATGCAATAAAATAATTGGTGTACAGTTTTGTATGCCTATTTTGTGGTTTTTCATATGGTGCCATCTGTTGGGTTCTAAAAATATTTTTTTTTTCAGCATTTTTATCCGGGAAGCAGAAAAATAATTCAGGTTACGAACTTCTGAGGCACAATCTCTTACGCCGGAACCTCGTGCATTTAACTGCGGCACAAGAGATCACGCGTAACGAATTAGTAATTTTGGACAAATATTTACTCGTAAAGTTGACAAATACCATTCTCTAGGATTGTCGTTGAGTATCTCATCCATATTGGCTTTGAAAACAGCGTAGGAAGCAATTGATATTTTCAGCGTTTATTTATCTACCACGCACTCTTAAGCGATTGTACTGTTCCAACTAATAAGTCAAGTAACAAAATTTCGTTCAGTACATTAGATAAAACCATAGCATTTACTGCCTTGGAAAAATTATTCAACACGGTGAAAACAATTTGAAAGATAACAGCCTGGCAGATGTGATATCAGGCCGGAAAATGACAAGACGATGTAACGTCCTCGTGAAGAGCACATACTAGGTACGTATGGACTAACAAGACACGTGAGCGAAGTGTGACTGGCACGTGTCTGCCTCGCTACGTACTGCGACAACACCCCTCCCCCCTGCAATGACCGGGGGAGCGCGTGTACAGAAGGGGTTGTGAGGGGAGTATTTTTAGCCAGCTGCCCTCCCACGCAGTCGAGCCACCTTCTACACAGCACAGCCACAGATCTGGCCACAGCGAACATGAGGCCATCGACAGTCAAGTCCTCTTTGTAACACCGTCTTCACGACAATAACAACAATGTCACTGTGGCCGTGAAGACGTCAACTTAAAGAGTCTGGTGACATTTGTTCGTTACTTACGCAGTTTTGTTTGTATTAATGAATGAAGGAAATATACAAAGGACAGAAAAACATACATACACATGGATAATAAAACAATATTGCACTGTCATCCAGTTCTGAGCAATGTTTAAAGTTTAAAATCTATAGCAAAATGTGTTCTAAACAGACAAACAGACAAGAAACCGAGTTAATGAATACGCGGTAAACAATTACTGCGGTTTTAAAACTGTTCACTGTTAACATCGTGTACGAGCAACTCAACCTTGCAACGCCGATAGGAAGACATTTCGAAGTACAACTACAAATAACTTGCATCACAATCAGAGGATTTTTTTTATTTAATTAAGTGGGAGAAGTCTTGTCAAATGTAATGTACTTTTTTCCTTCAAAGTAACGACACACGTCCATATATAACAGTATTCCTGGACGTACCTAACAAGTAGATTAGCAACCCACCTAACACAGGCGGCAAGAAACCTCACTTGAAAACGGAAAGCAGGAATACTTAAAGCTTACAATTGCCTGTGGGATGAGCTTTATTTTAACTTGAGTGCTAACATTTGTTATGTACTACACTGCAATCGTTCAACTGAATGTTTATATGTCAAAATAATCGCCTCAGGCTTGGTACGCATGAGTTGTTAGCATATTCCGCAATTTCGACTCAACGTTATTTCCGATTCAGCTATTCAAGATAACATACGCCAGTCAAGAACGAGCTCATAATGCAGTTTAAAAATGTAAACTGAACAATTGAAAGATGTACACCTTGTAGAAGAAAGTTGTCCGTGTGAAGTAAACAGTTAATTATGTAGGATAGTAGATGGAACGCTAGCTTGTACAACTTTGACGCTCACTTTCACGTAGAAGAAAGTGTGCACTGGACTTGAGGGATGAGCGGAGAGTAAAGGTCGGAGCTGGCTGGCATGCTACTGCTGTTAAAGCTCGGTTTCAGTAGCCATATTGAATGTTATTATTTTTCGCATTTTTGAAATTCTAAGAAGAAAAATGTTAAATCGGCGACTATACCGCTAATTCTATTTACCTTGAGCTACAATATAAACACGGCAATACAGCTAGTAATGTATAGTAGGTCGCAAAATGTCGGGCAAATTATGGATATAAAATAATTTGCCACACACATCGCGGCGTGATTATATGTTAACTGCTAAATCGCAAGGTCTGTACTGTAGCAAATTTAAATAGGATTTGAAGTATAATCGCACATTCAACATTTTTCTTCATGGAATTCCGAAAAAGCTAAAAATAATAATATTCAATATGGCGACTAATACCGAGCCTTAACTCCGCCATAGTGGACGGCGGCCAGGTTAACCAACCATCCAATCACAGCTTCGACAATGGCTGACAACAATCACAGCCACAGTCCTCCCCTCACCCAGATCTACCTTCGCTTCTATAACATAACTTCCCTACCTTCACTACGCTTACCAACAACATTAAGGGCCCTGGCTCCTATTTATGCTGCTCATGAGTTCAATTTTTTAAATCCTAAAAGCGAGCATATTTATACAAAACCGTTACATAGAAATGTTGGAAATTGTTTGTAGGCTACTATGTAGCCTGATTTTTCAAAATATATATTTATATAACTTTGAATAATTATCAACTTAATTAAAATTTCTTAAAGACAATAATTAGCAAAAATTATTACAACTTATGTTTTGAAAAAATTAGGCTGCATACAAACACTTTCTTATATATCTATGTAACTGTTCTACTCGCTTTCAGGATTTAAAAAATAAAACTTTCTAAAAATAGCATAAATAGGGCCCCGTGGACTTAAGCAGTTACACGAGGTTTGCCTGGCCTGGGCTACATTTCAACCGCAGGCGTTCAAAAAGTAACCCACGTAGAATTTTTTTAAGGTCGCCTCCTAGCACACGCTTCTAATGTGTTGTAACGTAGAGATAAATAGGTTTTTTTCTTAGCTATCCTACATGCACTCACCGCGCCAATGTACGGAAAGAAAACATATTTCTGACAAGGACGGAATGTCACTATGAAAACAACACGCTCATTAACAACACTGTTTCCAAGCCGTACTTCAAAATGTACTAACCGGACGTATATGACAGTCTATAGAAACGTGCACTGTACTTTCCTACCAACGCTCAAACAACAAAATTATATGGTCGCAGCTTAACGTAAACAGGGATCAGCGGGAATCTTGCTCGCTATATAGTTAAATGCTTGGCTCGAGGCGATACAGCGTTTGATACACGATTCAACGTCGCCCTTATAGCTCCGTCTCTTCTGGGCCTCTAACGCTCCACCTACTGGAGCCTTGAGCTTCCAGTAAGCCACGAGACCCTGGATTACTTGCAGGCTTTTAGACGTAACCTGGTGATTGAACAAATATCGTCACGTTATTGAGCAAACACACCCAAACACAACAGTTGACCGCCTATATGAGTACAATTATGTGTGTAAGTGTGTGTGTTTGTTCTTAATATTAAGTAGATGGGCATTGCGATAAAACCTGACCTCGTAAACGTGTCAAAAATAGCGATAATACAAAATCAGACGAACATGTGTTGTTCCCAACTATAGGCGTGTAACCGTGAAACGCCTTTTGCCATTCAGTTTGGGCGGGTCATTCTGGGTAAAATTGTAAATAGGTAGTTTGAATCTCGCAGATTTGGCCAGTGGGTAAGAATGAAAGCAACATTTAAATTAGGTCAGATATATTAATAACCCCCTTAATCTTCAAGCCTTACGACCATGCAAGTGTGTGTGTGGCACTCGAATAAACTAAGTACTTTAAAGTCCTGGTTACTTTAATATCCATAATAAAATATATATTATTGTAGACATGGCGGTCTGCAAGTGGTCACTTAACCGCACCAGCTTGTAGCCAGAATGTGAAAGTGGCTTGTCCCGAGGCTACTACACAACCTTGAAGGAGACGGTCGTGAAACTGCTGAATACTAAGAGGGAGTTGCCTGCACAGTAGGATACATGCTGACACCAGTGGTGGGTCAGCGTCTCTGCTCTACTGGTGAGAAGCCGCCTTTCTAACAAGAAGAGCCTAGCAAGAGACACATAGGTACTTAGCTCCAGCTACTATGCGGACATGCGAGCTTACATACATAGAACTAACTGCCTGCTGCGCCGCGTGAAAAGCCGTTCCCATCAACGAGAAATGCGACTTCGTATGCTGCACCAAATCCGGAAACGAAAATCGCTCGTTTAGTCGAAAGAAAGTGAACTACGGAATGCTACATAAAATTAGAACGTACTGTATTGGTACTTAATAAATTTCTTAAATAATCCAAACAGTGTCAGAAAATGAAGTTTGATGAATTTTTACCAAATAATCAGGGTCTTATTGAGTTTTACTCCAATTAATACAAATGATTTTGTAGTCAAATGTCAATATTAATTATTAAATAAGTTCTGTTCAAGCCTTTCTCCCCCCCCCCCTTCTTTTTGGAAGTTTGTTAACGCTTTTTCAATTACTTTCTCAAATGTTAGTTATGCTAGTAAACGTAACTTTCTTAGTACCCGTCAGTTATGCTAGTGACAGTTACGTTAGCAAACTTTAGTAACGTTAGTAAACGTTATTTAACATTAGAACAGGTTACTTAACATTGGATTATATTAGTTAATATTCGTTCAGATTAAGTTTGTTTTTATTTTTAGGTAAATTTACGTTCATTTGTGTTAGTTTACGTCAGTTTATGTGTAGTTTGCGAATGTTTAGGTTTGTTTACAATGGTTTAGTTTGGTTTGGTTTAGTTTAATGAAAACTAATTATGTAGGCCTATGCTGATTCGAAGGACAGTTTTGTATGTTATAAAACTACACTGAAAATTGACATGACGCTGGCCACATCTCGCGCCTGCGAGTCACTGAACAGCTGATCTGAGACTTCTTGTAGGCACTGGGGGCAAACCTGGCCTCTACTCTAACTTCATTGTCGTCCAGCTGTATATTGAAGGTCGTCGGGAAGTCTAGGACTTTGCAGCGAGGACAACAGAACACAAGGAGACAACACGGTTGACTGCGCAGGCGCCTATCTTGACAGCAAACACAACTAAATGTGACTGTGGGAAGAAGATAACGTAGACTTAGTACACGAGACTTCTTTGCTCCCGTAGGTCAGCGGGAAGTTAGTTTAACATCTAATGCAACATTTGCAACGAACAGACAGACAAGAAAGCTGGCTAAAAAAACGTGGTAAAACGGAAAAAGTTATGCAATAGGGAACCGACTGGTTATTTGTTGCGAAATGAAGTTAAATATGCGAACTTCGTTATACTAACAGAAACACCTCAACAAACTCCAGTAATTTGGTTCAGATCACAATATGTAAATAGTATTTTCCCTAACGAGTTAAACTTGTTATATCTTGGCAAAGTTAGTTTGTAGTTGGTTCCTTCTTGCATAAACAATATCCCTGGGTGTGTCGAGCCTAACGCGCTTGTAAAAATCTTAAAATCTTACTCGATAGAGTAAACATTACTCTAAAATCAGGCAAGAACCTCATGCGATAAAAGTACATCCGGCCGCAAGATCTCTTAAGTATTCAGTCAACTGATTCTTGTCGCCGGATCCACTCAGGTCCACCCTGCTTGGGTACAGGGCAGATAGCTGCCAGAAAACAGGGAAAAAAAAAAAAAATACAGGCTCCTGCATGTTTACATAAAATATAATATGTTGCAAGGTGTTTGAGTGCACTTTCAAGAAAAATACGATGTTGGAATGTAGACAGCATTTTTGTTGGACGAGAAGTCTGGAGGAGTTCAAGTAAAACTGCCAGCAGAGAACGTGGTTTAGGTATAGAATAAATTTCACAGTTATTGGTTATTAGACGTTCTAGATATATACTTTTTTTCACATTTGAAATCTAGTTGCATATAGTAAACTCTTGATTAATGCAAAAAAGCAGCGGTTATGTGCCAGAGAACTTTTTCCACTTTGCAAGATATTGCTATGTAAATTTTTGAAGGTTACCTCTGGCATTCTTGCACAGTATAAATCACTAATACGCAACTGTCATGCCATATACAGGACAAGTCGGGAGGTAAGGTGCATGCTTTGAGGGATGACAGTAGGTACTAGTGATTATGAACAAAATGTTTCTAATAAACATATGCCCTTTTCTTAACCGTTTTAGAGAAACCTAATGAAAACAACAAGGAACAAGATAAGTGCAGGTGACAGGAAATCACGACTGTTATCGTATGTTTTGTTTAATTGTGTGCATTTCCTCACAAAATATGTCCAAACACTCCACCACCAACTTCAATGCATTTTGCTGCTCTGATAGACAGCTACTGTGTTGCTGATCAGAGCTCATCAGTACATTGCTTTACTTGAGCACAAGCATGGTAAATACGAGCGAGAAGTTCCTCTCTTGTGTCCACCCTGCGCGTGTAGACTTCGCTTTTAAGCCAACCCCACACAGTAATCCAATGGGGTAAGATCAGGTGACCTCGGTGGCCAAGCAATGACTCCATGGCGACTGATCCAACGCCCAGGATACGTTTCGTTGAGGTACTGTGTCACTGGCTGTACAGAATGTGCAGGAGCTCCGTCTTGCTGAAAGTACATACGAGCTCTTGTTGCCAAGGAGATATCCTCCAAGTATTCTGGTAACACGTTTTGAAGAAAATCAAGATACCGTACTCCATTAAGACGATTATCTAAAACTACTGGACCGATGAGTTGGTCATCAATAATACCGCAACACACGTTAACTGAGAAACGTCGTTGAAAATTTCTTTCTACAGTAGGGTGTAGATTTTCGTCTACCCATACGTGAGAGTTGCGTGTGTTTTTGATTCCGTTGCGGGTGAATGTTGACTCATCAGTGAACTGAATACGTGGAATTAATCGATCATTGGCAATGATCCCCTGACAGAATTCTTGCCGGTGAACATCATCTCCTTCATGCAGATGTTGGACACTCTACCGATGATATGGATACAGACCCTGCTCGTGTACTGTGCGTATCATTCTTGTTTGTGGAATATGAAGTTGAGCAGCAATTCGTCTCGAGCTAGTTGTTGGGCTGAGTTCTAGTACCTGAAGAATGTTCTCAACTTCATTAAGAAATTGTTGTACGGGACGTTCGGATACAACATTTACGCTGGGAAGCGTACCACGGTCACGCAATTCTGCAAACATCCTGCTAAACGCCCTGCTATCTGGAACTCTGAGATTAGGAAATCGTCGTTCGTACTCACGAACAGCGGCTCTGGAACTCCCAACGGTGAAACAGTAGACAAACATCATGTCAGCATACTCTGCATGTGTGAAGATCTGGGGCATTTTTGACTACACTGAACTGTATTCACTGTATATGTAACAACACTGTAGTTCCCAATACTAGGGCAAGCACTGTAGGACTGACACTGAGGTAAACAACTGCACCATGCTTAGAGCGCCACCGTGTGGAAATGTACAAAATTACACACAACATAAGGTAACAGTAGCGTGATTTACCGTCACCTGCACTAATCCCGTTCCTTGTTGTTTTCATTAGACATCTCTGAAATGGTTAAGAAAAGGGCATATGTTTATTAGAAACATTTTGTTCAGAATCACCAGTACTATCAACCCTCAAAGCATGTACCTTTCCTCCCGACTCATCCTGTATACGTATATCGTACCGGTACAAAACTATATTCTGCACTGTGCTAACCTGGTCTAATAATAAAGATCTGCCAGATTAACAACTGAAATATACCGCTTCTGCGGAGTTTGCCGTATTTTTTAAAGGCCGTCCAAATGAATTCACGCACGCTCGGAAAGAACCGATGAACACACAACCACCGAGTGGTTATGTGACCAATACTACCGAGTATATTATACCTAGTAGGTTGTCGTAAACGCCCCTAGCAGTGGAAGGATAACCCCGGGGAGTGGCCAGACAGAGAGTGGGTAGGGAGGAGGTATGTATAGAGAGTACACTGACCCAATGTGCGAGTTACTAACCTCGCCGAAACAGACGGACGACCAGAGCGCGCCGCGCCAGCTCGGGCGATGAACCCTCAGTCTGCTCAGACCGCTTGCTACCCGCAGTCTGCGCAGTTATAACTCTACACTCTCCTGCCAAGCCTCTACTTATACTATTACACCTTCAGAGCGTTGCTTTTCTAACGCAACTAAGGCTATGCGCTCCTATTCATACTATTTTCGCGATGTTAATTTTTAAACCCTAAATGAGAACACACATCGAAAATCTGTTTGGCAGGTTTGTTAAAAATATTTTTGCCGTGTTAGATTATTTTTATACTAATAAGTCAGTTTAAAAAAATTAATTACATAATAAAACCTTATTTATCATTATCCTAAAAAAAAGCCATTTCAAACAAAACTACATGCCGATATCTGAGTATCGTTACAATATTTTGACAATAACACGTATTTAGTTTTGTTCTAATCTATCCGTGGTGCGGCACTAAATACCACACAACCAGTTTACCAGTGGCGCCATATCAGAGTCACATCGTTGGGCCATGAACTTTTCTCGAAAAGAATTTTACCCCACTTTGTTCCAATGTCTTACGTTCACATCCCTAGCTATGCTTCATGGTTATTGGCAGCGTGTCTCATGACTGAGCCAATCTACTGCAACACCACACGTCTGTGATTCGTAGGTAGAACCTCAAGACACGCAAGACTTAAAACACGCAATCACTGTCTATGAAGCAACATTACAGACGTGAGCGTAAGGTACTGAAACAAACTGGGGCCAAATTCTTTTCGCGAAAATTGCATGGCCCTATTCATCTTTGGTGTTAACATTGCGGAGAATGGAAGTACAAGTTGCAGGTTCGTGTCGCAGCCGCTAGGAGCGCTGGTAGTACTAGTGGCACTGGTAGATAGGCTAAGACCGTGGTCTCGGCCAGAAGGCGACGCCAGACAGAGAGCTCGCCGTCGAGCAAGTCGACCCACTTTCCCGCAGCCAGGGCGGAAATCGATTGTCGCGAGCCCGCCACCAAGACACCACGTGACGCGTCCACTCGTACACACTACACTGTCGCAGCTAACAATGTCAGGTGACGGGACATTTCGTTCCTCTGCTTTATTTCTATTAGAAACGGGCATTTTAAACGTCCCTCCTGTTCACTGAAGTTTACTGTTCACACGATCAACCCTCCCAAACATCATTCGCGTCTACTGATTTCCTCTCCTTAATTTTTTTCACTTTTCCAGTATACTGACTAGGCCTAGATATATATAGTACAATATTACTTATATTTGAGAAACGGGATATTGTGGTCACCCTAGTGGGAATCCGACGTCTTGTGATCTGGTAACACTTGCATTTCCTTGTCAGCTATCAGCACACCCAATTAAGACAACACGCACCACTGGATTTTTGTTAAAAATGTTCTGAGGTGTTTAAAGCTGATGAGAAATGAGAAGTTTCGTGTATTACCAATAACCTTTTGCATCACATTCTATATTTTCCTTTCAGCGTTAATAAAGGAATTAAATTAAGGATCTTTTGTTAAAAAACGTATAAATAAATACATAGTATTTTTCTACTCATTCCTATGGTCCCCCTCCATGGAATAAATCGTGGTGACGCCCCCCCCCCTCGTTTTTTTTTCATTAACGTGCAGCAGGTTACTGTAAGTAAATGTGTAGGTATGACCATAGCATCTCCCCACAACTTGGCAACACCGTGTTCCGGCAGCTAACACACAACAAAGGCGCTTTTGGAAACTCACCCACTGGAGTAGGGGAGATTATCTCAGTCACGTGGCCAGATTCAGTCGACCACCAGGAACTTAAGGAATGCGTGTAGTACTAATCAGGGATTTAAGATGGCGGGAATAAAAATGCCTACATATTTTATAAATAATATACATTCCGTCTCCAGTGCATTATCACGCGATACTTTATTATGCACATTTAAATATGAAATTTGTGTGATTGTTTCTTCGATATTTTGGACATAGGGCTTCAATATGACTCCTTTGTAGATTTGTTTGTGTCCAGTGTTAAAAATTTTTTTTCGCACCAAATGGTAATTTTCGTTTGCTACCTACCCGCTGCTAATCCTGCCCGAGATCAGGGCAAGGAAGGATTTGATCGAGAGACCGTCAGCTGAAATTTCGAACACATGCAAATTTCATTCACATCGGCATAGAGGTGTCAATTTTAAAGTACAGTTAGGGATAGAAAAATGTCGCTAATTCAATGACCTGCAGGCTAGAATCCATTGTACTATGCATAGTCAAGCCCCGACTATTCGTTCATTGTCTGTTGTTCCACTGAGAAGCAGCTAGTTGAATAACGGTCGGGGCTTGAGTATGCATAGGATAGTTGGTTCTAACATGCAGGTCATTTAATTCGCGAAATTTTCCTGTCCCTAAGTATTGTTTATCCTGAAAATATTACAATTCCTTAAAGTCGTGTGCTAATTTTTTTTGGTTGGTAATTTTCCATCTAGAAATACAATTTTTTCCCCGAGGATTACCTCAGAACTTTTCCATTGTTCGTTCGGCGTGCGAGTATATTACCTTTCAATGGTTCGCTCCCCCTCCCCGCCCCCTCCTAGACACAGAGCTGGATGAATTACTGCGTCTGTAGAGCGTACACTACATGACACGACAATGTCGGCTTGGACCTAGCGAGGAGACGGACAAACGGCACGCCGAGAGTGTGAGAGAGGGAGGGGGGTACAGAGCTCATAGCGGGCGACCGCGGAAGCCAGGAAGAGGAATGCGAGCAAGGAAGCAGGGAGGGGCAGGCTGGATCAACGGCCCGAGAGACAAGGCCGCGATGCCCGACCTTCATCCAGCGTGCCCACTGGTCCAGCCACACACGTGCTACCTCACACATTACACGTCGTCCAAGATCAAGCAAGCACTCTACATTTAACAATTCAAAAATATCACCAGCCGTTACTGCATGTAGCTCAACACTAACTATAGCTGCCTTACTGCCTGTATGGTCGGCAGTGAAATCACGCAATATACTTCCGTGTATTTTCCTATTTAAATACAACAATAATGAAACGATACAAACCGGAATCAACATAACTGTATTTTACATAATTAAGAAACTTATCAAACCTATCGCTTCATACTGACTGCACATGTTATCTCACACGCGCAAACATGAAGTAACGTGTTCTGAGAGATTCTATATTTCCCGGCGTCAGCCATTACGCGAGGTAAGATACGAATGCGCCAAAAATACAACTTCAGCAAGGCTTTTCGAGTGCTCACTTGACCCCAACCGCCTATACACAGTGATATCAGTACGACAGCGGGTTTTATCACGGTGCTGCCGTGTCCCCCGCCCTTGCGTTCTGTCACTGTTCTAGTCTCACCTCATGTCTCCCTTCCCCTGTCAGTCACCATGTTGAAGAATTTTATTTTTCATTGGTTTTTAATTCTGAGAAGAAAAGTGTGCACTTTGCGATTAGCGTGAATTCTGTTTATCTCACGTGCAGTACAAACACAGAATTTTGACTTTTTACTAATATTTAGGCCGCCATTAGTCAAACATTTTCTGTATTAATTTTCTGTAGTGATTACGGCTTAAGTATACGTTTAAAGTTCAACTGAGATGTTTGTACTGAAGCGCATAGTTAATAGAATTCACGCCATAATCACAAATGCTAACAAATTTCTTCTCAGAATTTGATCTAAAAAATAAAATAAAATACATCCAATATGTCTACGGATACCCCGCATTAAGATTGTGTAAAAGATAAATTGACGCTAAACACCTCTTGACATCTACAAGTTTTTGAAAAACATGGAAAAACTAAAACAACCACAACCCTACATAATGATATTAGACAACTTTTTGAACAAATAGTTACACAGAATGGTACATTTTTGTGCGTAATCAGTTGCGCCACAATTAAATATACCGTACAAGATTTCGGCGTCAGAGATTGGTGATCAGAAATATGTTATTCGAGGAAAATTTATAGTCAGAAAATTAACGAAACTATTGCCTAAGTTTTTTTTTTTTTTTTTTAATTTTATTTTGCAAGATTCGAGCAAGCTACAATTTTAAACTCATACTTTTAGCGTTGAATTATTTATTATACCCTCTTGACAGTACTGGCAATCTGACGGAACTTTAAGCATGCTAAGAGAAACTATAGTAATGACTTGCTGCGTAATAAATCTAATATTTTATAGATACGCAACTTTGCATCCTGAAGTAGCCTACGTAATACCAAAACGCTCACTGCTCGTTTGAGAAATGAGAACTTAAAACATATGAAACACACAATAAATACAATATTAACTGTAAAAAACTCGCGAATTTACAGAGTATCTAAGTATAACCAGTGAATAGAATTTGGTTAGCTTCCGAACGACAAGTTGTCGGTCTAAAAAAAATGTATTTTAACTGACCCAACCTGCTCCCGTGGTTGTAACTTGAGACGTGTGGCAACAAAAACTTGTGGAGAGTTGTATGTGCAAGAAATAACTGTAGATGCACGTGTAGCAAGGTAAGGCGAGGCGACAACCCCCCCCCCCCACAATAGAGAGAGAATTATGAAATTTTGATTTTTTTGTCGCTACTTTTAGAATTTTTTAAATACATAAAAATATTTTGTAATACAGTTTTATATACTTCAAGCCGTAGCTCGTGACAAGTAATTTTAATATGAATAATTTCTTTTAATTATGTTCATCGGTTTTCACGCAAAATTTTACTTTGAAATGCTACTACGTAAAATCTGGCCGAGCTACTTTTTTTTTTTTTTCGTAAAAGGTAAATTTACTCCATTATCTAAAATACTAACACTATTTCATACACGAATAAAACAAGGTTTTCCCCACCTGAACACCTTTAAACTGTAAACTCCCAGATATGGCCTTGCGACTAAACCCACCGAACTTCAGTTAGGGATATTGCAAAAAGTGGTTACTTTGCAGCTGCATGGGGTAAATTTGTGTCGCACGAACACGTGGGTTTGGTGGCACTTAGTAAAAAGATGACGTCAGAAGGGTATGTCAAGTTAAAAATACACAGCCACAGCAAGCTACTTCAATAAAAAAAAAAGACACACTAATAAATCTTGACTGGTGCAAAGTATCCCCCGTAAAAGCAAAGTAACTTCACACTTTACGATACGAGAACTTTCAATGCTACATGTTTTAAACTTACCGCCAAATAATTCGGGCGTTGGGGCAGGGGGACACGTAACAGGCGCTTACGAAAACGTAGTAGGCATAACTTACTCGGTAGTATTGATCATGTGATCGTACGTATCTACTCGGTCGTTTGATGTTTAACTGTTTTTCCCGAGCTTACTAAAACTCTTTTAAGAGTTGTATGTTGGCTGCTTACTTAAAAAATGCGAAGGAATCTGCAGAAGCTGTATATTTCAACTGTCGTAGACCAAATTCGGATGGTACAGAATATTATTATGTACTGGTACAATGTAAGTATATATAGCATTACAGCTGCGTACTAGTAATGATACTGTACAAACATGTTTGCTGTTCCCGAGCTTGGTAGACCTGAACAGACCCGGCGAAGATATCGAGCTGAATATTTAGATATTACGAACAGGGGCGTCATTTCAGGTTTTTTTTGGGGAGGCATTTTTTTATTTTTAAATTAAAAAAAGTATTGCAATAATTTGCAACTAAAACATGTGTAAAATTAGAAACTTTAATAAAAAATTTTTTATTTATGTGCTCACGTACACAAAAAAAAATTGTATACACTTTTCATTCTAATATCAGGGGGGTGGGCATTTGACCCCTCCTGCCCCCCGCCTCATGATTACGAACTCAAGTAGACTATAATCGCACCAAGTTTTCGAGTAACTTAAACTCCATCGAGTAGACAGAGTAAGGTTTTCGTAAGCGCGCAACGAGGCTGGCAGGATAACAATAACGGAAGCAGATAATTCGTCAGCTGCAAGTAGCGGTGTGTAACGAGGCTTATACTGCGAGGGGGAGAAGGACCGCACCAAGTACTTCCGGTGTAGGTAGCTAGGGGTGGGAGGATGGGGGGGGGGGGGGGGGAGGCAGGAGATACAGCACGCGGCCTGCAGGGAGCAACAACCCCCTCACAGCGGCTATCTGCTCGCCCCTCTATCACCAGCTACGAGCGTTCACAGACCCTGCACTGCACGTGCTGCGAGCCGTGTTGCCGCCATCAAACAAGTCCACTCCCCACGACATTTTTTCTCCTCGTCCGATACAATATTGCACGTCGCACACGCTAACACGCTCCGATTGCGGCTCGCCCTAACAGCCGAGCAGTGTGCCCGCAACTACCGGAATACAATATCTCGCATTCCGTTACTGAGTCATGCGTTAGAGAAGAGTTCAAAGGAATGCCCTAACACACAACAATATGTAGCAATCGTACATTTGTTTATAAAGGATTGACCGATCTCTTCCGCCTAGCTTGTATCCACGCCGTTTAAGACATTATACTTTTTTTAACGATATTATTTTTTACGCCTGAACGAGAGCAGATCTCAAAAATCTGTCAGGCAGATTTGTTTAAAAATGTCTTCTCCATGTTGATTTTGTCAGGACAGTAAATACTGTGGTTATAGCTAATTACGTAATGACCGAAATTCTGGTTAATTGACTTTTCAGTCGAAACTGTATAATTTCTCGCTTTGAAAAAAATTAGGTATCATAGCAGAAACCATAATAAACAAAACTGCCATTATATCTGCTCTCGTTTAAGCTTAAACAAATAACTATAGAGAAAACAGTAGGAGCTAAAGGGTATGGCCTTAAATGTAGAACCTAAGTTCATACACAGGTTGTTGCAAAATTGCGTGCAGATATTTTTGGGAAATCTAGAAGAACAAAAACATTGTATGACCATAGATCAGAAAACGCATCGTTTCTGTACTACAGTTCGCAGTAAGATGGCGTACATTGCATGGCGTGCGAACTGAACCACGCGAGAGTGGATAACATCGCAGCTATTATTGGCAGCTACACACCATACCCGCCGTTCGGTAAGGTAAGTTCACACTTTAAGAAACGAACTGTTGAAAAAAATACTACTAGAAATACTTCCGTTATTACTGTACAACTATATAAGCAAATGAAAAAGCAATACGGCGAGATAAACAAATAAATTAATTACTTTTTTTATTATTACGCGTCCGCGAGTATGAAAATAATTCGTAATAATTATTTTAAAAGTGAGATAAACACGTCTGTTATACGATAGTTGGAGGATGGTTGGGTTGGTATTGATGTCGTAGAAATAGTTCTGTATATTATGAACAACGGCTAAAACATTGAAAATAGTTTAATGGAATATGTACGTAATGTGTTCAATTTCAGGAAATGATATAAAATGTATATTTACATATAACATATGTTACAATATTTTAGAGGTGACATAGTTAGGGGTGGTGGATGGACAAAGTACGTCGGCTTGCAGTGCAGCTGTCAGCCTGGCAATGTTATTGTTTATGTTTGGCGGAAGGATACATAGTTGGTGTGAAAACAGATCCAAGCCACAGAATATTTAGGAATACAGAAGTGAAATAGTCGGCAGGAAGACGAACTCAGTCACACACGCCAGCAAAATGGCTTCCCTGGCCATCAACATGGCGGAAACACCTACTGCCAATCAGCGTGAGGCAGCTGCTCTGCTAGTCGGCAGCCAGGCCAATAGGAAACCTGTAGTAACACGCAGGAGCCAAACAGACACGGGGCTGGAGTCTACAGCCTCGGGCAGCCAATAAGCGGCCAAGTTCGCCTATATCAAACGAGCCGCCACGTCATTTCACGTCTGTATTACT
>PNEQ01111465.1:0-28619 GCA_003012365.1 Medauroidea extradentata
GTGTGTGTGTGTGTGTGTGTGTGTGTATATATATATATATATATATATATATATATATATATATATATATATATATATATATATAGGGACAACTTGGGAACATGAGCGACCTTTGGCCCTTAGCTACTTATTTTCAAGTCAACATCAACTGTTTTTTTTCTAACGATCAGCTGTTTATTCTAAATATCAGCTAGAAACACGAGTTTGCAAATTCCTTTGTTCTCTAAAATTGTGTCGTGTCATTTATTTGACATTTCATTGGTTAAGTGTAATGATAGACGTGTCACAAATAATAATCATAAATTTCTAATTCAGTGGAAACTATTTTTGTAACAAACAAACTATAACTGAAAAAAACTAATGGTATGCATAACTTAATTATTTATTTATAATTTTGGGACGAGAAGGTTTTATAAGTCAATAAGTAAATCTGTCAACGTTAAGTTGGAGAGCAGGAGCCCCTTTCCAAAACAGCCTTGCAAATTATTTTCACTAAATGGTTGGTTTAATTTTTAACAAAATTATTTGTATTGCAGAAAATAATAACAATTGAAGAAATAATAGTGTATATAATTGGAAAATTTTATATACATTTGAGGGTAGGGGGCAGTGTGAAGTTGGCCATCTCAATTTTAATTTGCATATTAAAGAAACATCAAACACGGAACAAACTAATTTATTGCAGAACAATTAATAAGTACTGAAGAACAAATGATGTTAATATTTGGAAAATTTCTAAATATTTAGGAACTGACATGATAACTAACGAAGAACTAACACTATGAATATTAATAATTTTAACAGAGCATTTAGGAATAGGTCAGTGTGAAAATGCTCACCTCCCCTCCACAGCCGAAACGACCACTTTAATAAGCTTAGCAGCGGCAGTAAAAATCGGTAACCAACAATATTTATGGCGAAACTAATGATAACTAAGGAAGAACTAAGGTTGTGAATATACGAAATTTTTCTGAACATTTCGTGTGGAGGGTGAAGTTGTTAGTTAGCCAATTAGTGGCAGTACATTTTTTGAACTAACTGTTTGTTATTGTGGAACAAACGGTAACTAATGAAGAACTAACGCTATTTATATTTATTAGGATTATCTGAGCATTCGGCACTGGGACAATGTGAAGTTGGCCCATCCCTTAAATTTAATTAGCTAATTAGTAGTAGTAAGATTTCAAAACTAATGAATTGTACTGCGGAGCAAACGGTAACTAGCAAAGGACAAACGCTGTGAATATTATGAAATTTTTTGATTATTTGGAGTGGGTAATGTGAAGTTGGCCCCAAATCTCCCCTTAATTTTAATTACTTATTTACTGTTCGTAACAATTTGGAAATATATAATTTTACTGCGTAACAAACAATAACTAACAGAGAACTAATACTGTTAATATTTAGAAAAATTTCTCAGCACTTGGGAGTAGGGTAGAGCAGTGTGAATTTTCCCCTTACCTCTATTATTACAATAGCTAATTATTGGAATTTAAAGAAATCGGAACTATTGATTTACATTGCGTAACTAGCCTTAGGTAACGAATAACTAAGGTTGTAAATAATCTTAAATATTTTTAATGATTTCGAGGGCAGCATGTGTTCCCTCCCCCCCCCCAAAAAAAAATTATTATTCAATTAGTGGAAGTAGAAAATTACAGTAAAAATATTTTACTGTTGATCAAACAACAACTTACACTGCAAATATTTGTAATTTTTCTGAGTATTTAAGAACGGGTGCGGGAGGTTGTAACCATGTGAATTTGCTCCCTCTCTCAAAATTTTATTGGTTATTTAGTAGCAATAAATATTTTGAACAAACCACTTTTATTGCAGAACAAACGATAACGAAGAAATATCGCAGTGAATTATTCAATTTTTATGAGTATTTAGGGAGGTTATTGTGATATCGTCCCCTTAAATTTTATTAACTAATGAGTAACAGTTACCACTTGGAACTAACAATATTTTTATGGAAGAAAAAATATTTAACGAAAAACTAACGGGTGAATATTTTGTAATTTTTTCAGCTTTTAGAAGAGGGGTGGATGGAGTAGTGTGCATTTACTTCCTCAATTATATTAGCTTATACGTGGCAATTAAATTTCAAAACAAACTATATTTATTGCAGAACTAATGATAACAAATAAGTAACTAACGCTGTAAATATTTTCTGAATATTAATTTGGGTGGGAGGGGGGGTAAGTCTGAAGTTCCTCCTTCCTCAAATTTAGTAAGCTAAATCTTATTAGTGGAAATTCGAAGGAATTATTTATATTTAAAAACAAACGATAAACAACGAAGAACTATTGCTGTGGTTATATTGAACATTTTATGAGCTTTTGGGATGGAAGCATGTGAAGTTTCCACACCCGAAATTTAAATAGCTGATTAGTAGTAGTAAAAATTTGGAACTTACGATTTTTTCTGTGAAACAAATAATGTTACTAACGATGAACTAACGCACTATGAATTATTTGAAAATTTTCTGAGTATTTCTCGCATAGGTGAAGGGGGGGGGAGGTGGTAATTTCATAGACATCCGACCTACCCCGTCGTGTTTCGAGCCAGAATCATTATAGTGAGAGGCAAGAGGTGGACCCACTCAGCCTCTATAGGCCCCTAGACTAAAATACATAAAGTCTAAACACAATACTTATATACGCTTAGATCCTTCGCGCGGTTTAAGGGACTCTCGAAGTCATTGTTAATAAAGGATCTCACATAATGTTTTAAATTATAATTTTTTACCTCATTACCCACATTCTTGCTTGCGCTAGCGTAATAAAAAAAACCAAAACACTACTCATGTGTAGAAAAATAAGCACACGCATGAATCGTTGGTACAGAAACAGGATATTACGTAAGCCAGAAGCCAAGACCATAAGTGCATGACATATTAATGACTGACATCGCATTCTTAGATTAAGACTACGATACAAATAAAGAATACTTGACTTCGAGATTTTTCCATTCGACCTGTAATTTGACACCCAATGCAGATTCTAAAATATTTGTATTTAGTGATGTTAACATTATTTTCGAATTAAAGCATTGCATTCTGAGTTTGTATTAATAATGTTCTACATGGCAGTTTTCATCGTAGCCTTAAATCAATAATGTAGCTATGTACGAATTCGTTTCGTAATTGCACGAATTTTAATGCATTACCATAAATAATAGGTATTCATCTTCATTTTAAAACTCTCGTTCTCAGTAAATGCAATTCAACGTTGTGCATAGGCTAATGTACCCTATACAGTGGGGTATTCCGACATCACAATGTAATATCTATTGAAACATTGAAATGAATAATATTGCAGACATTGAAAAGCTTTTATATGCTTTCATGAACCGCTGATCAAAGTAAAAACTGAAATAAAATGTTATGGCGACTCACTATCGGTGCAAAAGTATTTCGGTGTGAGTAATTAACAGAAAAACGGAGGACTACTTCGGCATACTAATAACTGCATTCGTGACTCATTTCAGAAGGGCGACCAGAGTACTCAGGTACATGGACATAGACAATGTGTAGCATGCCTACCCCCACATTGACAAGGGCTCCCAACGCATCCATGGACGTACCCTATGGTATGATTAGCCACAGCACCAATAGGGCACAAAGGTGGTCTCTCCTGGGCAGGGCACCACTCCTCCCAGAGACCAAAATCGCACGTTACTGCGCGCAATCCGCCGACGATAGAAAAGAGAAAGGAAGAGAAATATTGCCTCTGAAATGAGTGACTAAACACTGAAAACATACTTACCGTTATGTCAAACCAACTGAAGAACATTACAGTTTAACATAACGAATCTCATTCCAAGTGAATTATTGGTATCGGAAAGGGGATACTTATAATTTTACGCGCTGTTTATAATTATATTAATTTACTGTATGTGGATATTAATATTGCTTGTATTGTTTAAAATGCTACATTAAACTACTGTGCGCGCGACTGTGTATTATCATAAAAATAGAATTATTATAATTACTACCGTCTATTCAATATTATATAATAAGTAAGCTGTGATTTATATATATATATATATTTATATATATTAATATATATATATAGTAAATTATTAAATTGGTTACAACGACTCTTATCTGGAATGCTGAGTAAAAAGTAGTAAGAGAAAGTAACATAAAGAAAAGTACATATTCAAGAGACTTACGGGACGAACACAAGGAAAATATCGGCTCTCTAGCTCACCATAGGAGATCGGAGGTTAGTCGTACTCAGGTACAACTGCCCAAAGATCAACTGTGTCGCATCCATGGACCCACAGCTGAAAGTCCAAAACTCCTCCTACTACCAGCACGGCCAGTAGAGCACAAAGGGCGGTCAATCTACCCACAGAGACCAAATTCACACGCCGGACGCGCAAATCGAAGAAAATGAAGAAAAGAGAAGAAGGGATCTTGGTGAGGACTCACTCTGCTGTAAAGGTTCCTACCTCACAGTTCTTTCACCCGTAATATTCCCTCATCGCTGCTGCTGTAACAGAAGTTTTACGTCTGTTACTTCAAGATTGGCTAAGCCCTGGACCACAGTTCTGAATGAACATAATGACTCTCATTCTTAGTACTTGTGTTGCCTCATTTCTCTTAAGTGAAAGTGAAAGAATAATGAAATGATGTAAAGTGGTAAGAGTAACTAAACATCTTCTAACATACGGGAAGGTAACGTTAAGTTTGTCAACCTGGCTCGCATCACCGCTCGCCTGAAGTTGGTAACAGTGTAAGCTGATTTGCGAATTCCTTGTAACTGGCCCGCCGCACAGTGCGTGCGCGCATGCGTGAGAGTGACTACATGTGTAACTACGTCCATTCTGCTTTCCGTATGGCAGCGAAATAGTTATACCATGTATTGTTTAAAATCAATTAAAAGTACTGTGAAAAGCCCAATGGGCATTACATTAAGAAAATACAGGGCTCGCTTTAGCGACAAAATCATTGCTACTGAGACTTAAACTGTGTTTTAAAGTTAAAATATGTTTTAAATTTTATATTAAACACTGAACGTGGTAATTAACTATTATAATGAAAATACGTAATTATAGTAGACATAGAGTAATAATTAAGATATAAATGCATTAAAATACTACAAAACGGAAGTTTACAACAAATTTACTTATGTGTTTTAAATTGCTATAATTGTATTATTAAATTTCAGTATTTATTTACTGATTGAACTATTGAAATTTTGTTTTATTTACAACTAAAATATAACATTTTACTATGGTAATAATTTTAATTGGCTTGAACAGAAATTTTAACATTAAAACTAAGGAATTATTCTCTGGTTGGGTGGGTGGGGAAATTACTTTAATTAATCAAAGTTAATTAATTAATTGGGGACAGAGGCTGTTTTAAATTTCGCTTTCTACGAGATTAATTTTAAAATCCAACCATTGGAATTTTTACTTAATATTTATACGAGAATTTACATGTGGGTGGGTGGAGAAATTAATTAAATTAATAATTCGACTAAATTTTAAGTTGATTAATTTGGCGGGGATGGTGGCTTGGCTTTGAGAGGTGAGGAGCGAAAGGCGCCTCCACCAGTGTTGTAAAACTGTTATTTTAGTAGGTTTTACACATGATACATTTGTGTTTGGGTGGCTGTAGTCAGAAGTCGGCACTTTATACTGAAATTAGTTATGTAGTTAAGTTAAGGGTGAGGATTACGGTTAAATGAATTATGTTAGTTTAATTATGGTGGCTTTACTCTACATAAGTTACTTGCAAATACTACACGGTTGTACTACATAAATTTAGGTTGAAGGGGAGCGCTGTTTAAATAATTATGTTGGGCTGCTCTATGATGGATGACCCTTTGGACACCTTAGACCTAACCGTTAGCACGATGCCGGAGGCTGATGATGATTGTGTCGGCTATCGACGGACGTGAATCTCGACCCAGGACCATCCTGGCGAGGTGGTGACGGCTGGAAGGCTTGAAGGAGACTGACCCCGATTCCCCCGATACATTACATTATATTGACACACTTCAGTGCCGGTGGGGAGAATCGCTGAGGCTCTTGTCTTGTGCAACCCCTGACCTGATTGCACTGCCGTCGTCGCTAGCCCGTCCGTCTTGCTAATCATAACTGGTGACACATGAGTCTGTCGAGACACGAATACAGACGTGTGAATTTTTGAAGACGAATGCAATGAGGGCGAGCGAACTATTTTGATTTTAGCGGGACCATGTTCTATGCTGACCGCGGTAATGAACACTGGTATGAGAGAACCAGCGACATGGAAGTGTACACTTGAAAAACTTCTCCTGTGACGCGGAATACGAGTTGAGACATAGTGTCTTAATTGGAACGACGATTCTTGTAATCGATAATAAGTAAAATGCTTATCCGGGCACCCACGAACTCCTTGTGATTATGATCACGTGATTACATCAACGACGACCGTGGTACAGCCATAGAATTTTATATTATATTACAATAAAATTACGAAAGTTTAGAGACGATAGAAAACAGATGTTTGTGAGGTCTACTTACAGTTATTAACAGTAATATTACAGCCGCCATACATAAAAAGTTATTCGATGAAACCTATGTTCCGTCTTGTACCGCAAACCAAGGTTACTTTGATCATGTGGGGTAACTTGGCCAACCCCCAAAATATTGGTCTTTAGGTCGTTTAGTAAAGAAAGTTTATGTTGTACACACACACACACACACACACACACACACACACACACACACATATATATATATATATATATATATATATATATATATAATTATTTATTATTTTTTATTTATTCACAAAAATATGACAGTGCCTGCCAAACAGTCTTATTAGACCACGCCAGGAAGGCACTACATTACAAAACGAAAAAGCACAAAACATAACAACACAAGACAGGTGATTAAACATATTAATTCCGTGAGGAATAATAAACCAAGTGATATCTGCAGTAATAAGTTTATAGCGTAAGTAAATTATTTCATCAAATTAATTTACTGCGGCAGAACAGAAATCATTATAAAATATTTGCAACTTTGATCTACCTCTAACAGATTACGTCTAACAGTAAAATAATTTGTTATTAAATGGATAAAAGATAAACAAATTTCGTTGACATGTTTAGTACAGCGCTCAATTACTCTTCCAGATTTACCAGAACAGAAAATAAAGCAGTTTCTACTTCTGCAATTTGAAATTTTCAGGGATAATGACTTGTGGATCTCAGTATAATCAATTATTGCAAAAAACATTTCAAAAGAAATAATGCATCCATAGCAACTCTTCTTTCTTTTAATGATTGTGTATTATATTTATTTAGAACTTCATTGTAAATAAAACTTGTCTTATCTATGTAATATCTTTCATATATTATTTTAAAAACTTTAATCTGAATTTTTTCAAGGCGCCTAGAGTCTGTTTCCGTAATGGAATTCCAAACAACAGAGCAATATTCTAGTTTAGATCTAACTAAAGAATAGAACAAACAAAGCAGAGAATCGCTATTAGTAGCTTGTTTAGTGACGTGGGAAATTAGACCTACAGTTCTTGATACACTGTTAACTAACATATCAATGTGGTGATGGAACAATAATTTTGTATCTAACAATATTCCTAGATCGCGGACTGTTGTCACGCGGTTTACTACGGTCTGTTTTATATGGTAGTTATAAATCAAAGAATGTTTCTTTCGAGTAAAAGTTATGCTTTGTATTTTTGAAATATTAAACTCCGTTTCATTTCTAGAACACCAGTTGACAATAGCGTCTATATCTGCTTGTAATTTGAGGCAATCCGTTGAATCTTTGGTGGAACAATAATTTTGCATCTAACAATATTCCCAGATTGCGGACTGTTGTCACATATATGTATATATGTATATATAAGTAGATAATTGGAACCTAGTGTTTGAAATAATTTCTTATATTTAATATATGTAAACATAAGCAATTATTTCAAACACTAGGGTTTCAATTATCTACTTATTTGCCACAAGAACACGAAACTAAAATTTTGAGTGGTCAAAGTAAGCCCAGTTCACGGTAAGCTAAAACCGAAGGCGTACGACCGTCGAATAATTACTAGAGCCGGTGTTAACGGCTCCTGTTGGCGGCCGCAAAACAGCCTATGACCAACAAGATAAATTATTAAGATACCGGCACTCTACGCCCTGTATAAGTCAAGGCTACAATAGGCCAAATGTGTAGCCCTATATATCGAACCCTCCCCCCCCCACCAAGTGGCTATTTTACATTTATATTGGTAATATTGATTAGAAATATTGAGGTTACCTAGAAACTCACAAAATTGTTATAAATCATTGGATAGGCCTACTGAAACCTATCTTGACGTAATGTTTTTAATCATATGCTTGAGTTAATTAAAAAATTTAAAACAGGCAATTTTAAAACAAACATGTAAATTCTGAATTACAATATTATTATTCTAGGGTTGCGATACGTTAAGGGCGTTGAACCCGTAAAATTTTATTTTTTTATATTTGTGCCAAACACTGTTCAACTTTTGCACATCAGATAACACGTCATTTCCCAAAATAAAAATAATAGGCCCCATAGTTTTTGTATAATCTCTCATCAAAATCACAAAATGGCCATTGCGGTGTAGCCAAAATCAAAAAAATGTAATTAACTAATAAATCCTAAATAACAGTAACTGATAGTCAGTGTATCAATGCTTTTTATGGCATGGTTGACAAAAGTTAGTTTTGAAAACTTCATTAGTAGCTAAAAGTCGAAGTTATGCAAAAAATTTACTCATTTTCAACATTTTTTTTAAATATAAAAACGTATCGCTTTGTGTTCACAAAAGTGTCTTGAAGTAGCTCACATCATTAAGAATTAATACGAATTATCTTGTTTGTGCAAGTTAATTAATTTTTATTATTTTGGCTACACCGCAGCTGCCATTTTGCTACTTTGATAGGTGATTATGCTAAAACTATGGGACCTAATTTTTTTTTATTTGGGGACATGACATGTTATCTGATGTGTAAAAGTTGACCAGTTTTTGGCACAAATATAAAATTTAGAATTTTTATAGGTCCAACGTCATTAAATGATTGCTTTAAAAACATGTTACATAAGCTTACGATATGTTCACTTATTGGTCAGCTGCACGAATTTGTTTTAAGAAACGATTTAAATTCAATAACTCGGTAAAATATTACAGTTGTAATGTGCTGTTATTAATTTATTAATATAATTCTAGCAAGTAGTTGTTTTTTTAACGTATTCCTATAATAATTTATGGATAAAGTTATTAAATAAATTGTACGATTACGAAGGATACTTATTCTTGCTCTCCAGTAGGCTACTGTGTGTGTGGCAATAATAATTCTATTTAAACTGACTTTGCTATTATAATAGTAAAGTAGTATTTCAATCATATTTAAGCAGCATATTCCAAACTACATACTTAAGGCATTATGTGTGTATTTTTTAGGTCTACGAATTGAACGGGAGGTTACAATTTTGGGTACATAAAAATGCATATGTCATCTATTAGCAACATATGATACATGAAGAAGATATAAGAAAATAAATATTTATAATTTGACAATTTTAACTTACTATTTAAATCAACTTTTCTACCTGTTACCTACCAAAGCCACTATGATCCAAGCTTCAAAGTAGCCCATCGTTATTCATTTGTATAGACCCGTACAAAATTCAGCACTAGACCGGTTTACAATTTTCCGTGTGTTTTACATACATTATAAAAGTTGGGAGCATGTGCTGAAAAACTGTCAGCTATTATAAAATTTTATTTGTTTGGCATTCATGGGCCCTTGGTCTAATACCATTCTGGGAAGGGACAGTGTTAGGCTGTGGAAGCTAGAAGCTTGATTAACAATGGCAGCACTGTAATTAAAATAACAGAGTAATACTTTGATACCAATATTTTTTCTTCCCAACGAAACTTGTAAAAGTACCAATTTTAGTTACGTTTGCATGTTTTACAGGATCACATATTACATGGCCTGTTAGATTTCTGGGATATGAAATAGCATACGGTATATCCCGAAAGAAATAAATATGTTGCAGAGAATGGATATGAAAATGATTGGTTTACTGTCTAGCAATGCATGAGAAAATATTGGAAAAGAACAATATTTGGTTGTTGGTAGAATAATTATGAGTAACTCTGACAGCAAACGGGGTTGTTAAATTTTGAATACTCTATAATAGAGGCGGAGGAAAAAGGAACGAGTCAGAATTGTTCTGAGGAGCGGAGAATGCAAGAAAGGTGCATGACGGCGGGCAGATGTCCTTCACGGGGAAGTGGAACTCACACATCTTATCAAAATGTTATCTGGAACACTGAACTGGCATGTGACAGGAAACTGTTGAAACAATTGCACCTGAGCATGACTAACGATGGTTTAGTTTGTCTAAGGACTATATAAGAATAGCAATTATATTATGTGCACTACCATACCTGCTTTCCCGAGAGTGCGTCCTGCGATTGTTCGCTGAAAAATATTTCTGAACCATGAAGATAAATTATTGATATATCGCATACGTCAAAAGCATAAATTGTTGCCGAGTAAATGTGTTTGTAAAAACAAGTTTTTGTAAGTTAATAATTGAGTTATGAGTTTGTTTAGTATTATAAGAATCGTCCTATCGTATTTGTAAATATTATAACGCAGGTGAATGTTACTAAAATAGATTTTTATGTCAACAATTACATCAAATCTATTAGTTATCTTAATACATAACTTGAATGTTAAATATAATATATTGCATTATGTG
Organism: Medauroidea extradentata; assembly: GCA_003012365.1. NCBI lineage: Eukaryota > Metazoa > Arthropoda > Insecta > Phasmatodea > Phasmatidae > Medauroidea > Medauroidea extradentata. The sequence continues at coordinate 10,771 of PNEQ01111465.1, forward strand.
AAAATGTGATCATGAAATCCATTTAATAGACAAATTTTCCTTATGTTCAAAAATAGCCAAATTAAGTCAATTTGCAATATACTTTTATTTAAACTTTGCATTACTGCATGGATAAAAAGTGTTACCGTGCCAGTTCCTTTATTGATGTAGTTCCAACACACTGAAAGACCTTAAGAGAAATGTTATGATATCGATATATGCAACCGATCTTGTTTTTATTAGTCAGTGGATTCTTTCATTAAGGGAAAGAAGCGTATTATGGGTGCTAATAAAATTTTAAAATTTGTGAATATTTTTATGCAATTGGTCACACTATCGCTGTTGGTATTTATTTAAATAAACAGTATATTTTATGACAATATTTCATAAAAATATCAATGTAATAACTAAAATACTAAAATGTTATGTCATTTTATGTAGCAATGGTGAAGACTTTCTCATACACTGCCACTTCACCAATTTATAATTACTGTTTTCACCATATAAAAAAATGTAATGAAAAATAACAATTTTTTATCTATCGTAATATGTAGAGCGATAGCACAGAAAAACAATATCAAACCAGATAACATGGCAATTTACAGACGAACGCGAATTTATTTGTAATAATGTCGTTAGTAACTACTTTCCTACATGTTTGGCAATGTTTTCTTCCTTTTTTTTTTCGTTACACGCCAGTTTTCCTGTAAGTTAATAATCAATTTTCATTATTCCTGCAGTTATTATCTCCAAAATATAGTAGAATGTAAAACATATTACAAGGTCGTATATCCTTTTATTAAAAATTTTAGAATTTCCGTTTGTGAAATAACTGCTTCCCGGACAGAAAGTGTAAGTTTAAAGTGGGGACACATTCAGAGTATGAGAGGTTTAAGCTCCGTGGAGCGACACGTTGTTGTGAAGATTTCGCTGTGGTGAGCAATTAAATTTTAACATTTCGTTGAGAAACGGAAAAAAGACCATCACAAAGCATACAAAGCTACAAAAATTTCAAACGTACATCTCTGATTGATTAGATCCTATGTTAGATCCGGAACAATGATTACATATGTGGTGTATTAAACCAAAATGAACTGTGTGTTTAATAACGCCACAAATACATAATTATGTACCGGATTTAAGCTACTACAATTCTCAGAATTCTGTAAAGAAACCCGCCTAGAAATTTAAGATTTGGCAATCATGGTAGAAAATAGGACAGAGCCTTATCTCACGTAATTGAAAATAACGTTTTTTTGCCATGTTGGCAGGTATTCGCACATCTACAACCTATCTTGTTGTAAACAGTTTAATTTTAAGTTATGTCTCCAGCTGATAAAATATGTAACGGTTTTCAATTAATTTTTTGAATTGCCAAAACGAGAAACTTTTCCTGAATATGTATGTACAGGATAGACGAATCGAAGCATATGTCAGCGTAAAGAACATACACGGACATGAATAAAATGACAACTGGCAATATTTTACGCTTTAGACCTAGATGTTAAGCGACGCTAAAATTTTTTTCACTTCACTTTATAATTTATTATCCCTAAATTTCAAAGTAACCAAGGCATTAGCACATAGTTTTAACATTTACATGTATGTCAAGAACTTTATGATTGATGGAAAGAATATTTTATTTTCGTAGCCAGTACTTCATTGTCAAATTGTGATTTAACTTTTCTTTATTGTACGTTAAACATTACAGAGGATATCAAGATAAAAATTTAGTAATGTAAATACTTCTAAAAGCACGGGATTGGTTTTTATTTCTAGGGAAAATTGGCTTCTGCGTTTATTAAAGTAGGAATATTAGCTTAGATGGTAACTTGCTGTTTAAAAATAAAAAAAAAATACATTGTTTATTTCTGAATTAAGTGTCATTACGCTGACTTACCACTACTGATGTTTACGTACATTCACACAAATAAAAAAATAAGACTAGTTGTAAACACAAACAATTACCAGCCTTAAGATAAAATTTCGTTTTGCTAGAACTGTCAGAGTTGTGTAACTTCTGGTTAGATGAAACATCTATGTCAATAAAATAAAATTTTTTCATGCATAATAATTTTGTCAACAGAAGTACAAATACCATGAGGTTAACTTTTCGTAACAATTTGTGTAACCAAAAGTATTTTATATGCAAGTGCAGATAATGGTTTGATGAGATTAATAGAAATAGTCGATAATTATTTTCTTAACAATGGACTTTTACCTAATAGTGAAGAATGTTTTCAACTGAGTATAGAAAAATCTGAAAGGAAGTATGATGTCACTTCAAGGTTTTTGTTTTTAACAATACACATTTTAATTATGAATGTTATCAATTATCGTACCATTACCTGCGGATGAGTTTAAGACGAGATCAACCAGGAATATCTGTAATTTTGGCTCTGACCTATGACTAAAAAATTTATCATCACAAGTACATATTATGTTGAATCAAGAAAATTTAGTTTATATTGTTCCGTATTTTGTTTATATAACGAAACATATTTTTGTATGCAGGTGTAGATATTGGTTACGAACTTTTAAAACAAATATTCCGTAATTTTGTCTTTCCAGTGGTCATTTATACAATAGTATGTGATATTTATACGGAGTATTAATTCACCTGAAAATGTCTACGAAATGTTTACAACTAAGAGACATAACCAAACACATTTCAACACGATCGTAGGAGTTATCGATTATCGTACCTTCATCGGTTGGTGCATTTTTGACGCTATTAGGCAGGACCATCGAAAATTTCCATCGTGTGTCTTTGTCGACAGGTACAGTCTAAGGTAAGAGATATTGATGAACTGAATGCATGCCGCACTAATTATGGAAATAGTCAATACAGCTGGCACCAATATATCGTAGGTACCCTCCTATATGATAAGTCTGCATGGTTGTCGCATTAGCAAGCGTTGGCCAGCTTTGTAATATAATTATTTGAAGCCTGTTCAAAAATATTCAAAGCTGTGTGCTCACTAGGAAGTAAACTACTCAATGTATATGGCGGAACATTTGCACTCTGTAGAACTTAACGTCATGTTGGTCGCCTCGAATGTTTCTGAAGAAAAACAATTTATTCAAAATATTTAATTTCCCATAAAGTGCTGTCTGCCGGTGAAAGCATTTTAACTGAATGTGCTATATTTCACATAGATATTTGTGTTGTAGAGGTCCTGCTGTGCTGTACGAACTGGTAACTTTTTAACATAGAATTATTTCTGTTTCAATGTTCAGAAATTCAATAAATTGTAAGGGTGTTTTGATATCTTGTACATATTAGATACAGTGTGATTTTATTTGAGTAAAGTGTAGTTTCATGTTGTGAATTAGCGTTCTTCTCGTATATAAACGTATACACACCAAGTACCTTCGTCAAAAATGTTTTAACCAAAACTTGCTACAACTCATTTCAATTGCAGCTCTTGATGAAAATGTGTTGGAAGGAAAGAACAATGATGGAACGCAAAACGCACGAGGTACGACAGAATGCACCGAGATAACCTTCTGATTAATGTTAACATTAGACAATTTTTTCATGCGAGGACGGAAAACTATCGCACCGAGGTGTGGAATAATAAATATGATAATGTTTTCAAAAATTTAAGGTGTTACATGTATTGACATGCATATAGAAAATTTTATAACCGTTAAACCGTTACATTGAAATAATATATATATATATATATATATATATATATATATATATATATATATATATAAAATTCGTAAGGATATTTATATCCCGATATTAATAATTAAAGTCAGCTATCAACTTTCCTGTTTGCGTGGACTACGCCTAAAACAAATTATATCGCAAGATATTTTTTATGTCAAGTTATTTTAAGTGATTATTCGGTGTTGATTAAGTTTATTTACACGACTATCAAAACTGGTATTTCAATTATGTAAGATTCAGTTTAATGCTTATAATTTTACTTTACTTTAACGTGTAATAGTTAGTTTTAAATTTAGAATAATATATTTTCAAAACCTTATTTTCCCTTGACGAGAATTTATTTTATCAATAAACATAGGTAATGTTATTCAGTCGTTATCAGTTAAATAAAACTAACTCCTAAACAGACAATAGTTTTAATTTCAATATGCATTGCAAACTGAATTATTTGCTGCTACATTACCTGGAACTAGAAACTGCAATTCCTTAGTTTCTGATTATTTGCATATTATGTTAAAAATTAAATTGACTTATAAGAGGTCAACATTCAGTAAATAAATATAACAGTGGAAGTAAGAAAACTGGCTGGATCCTTGCAGTATGTAAAACTTCGTCTTGCATTTTCTGACAGACTTCTCTGCATGTGTGTGTTACAGCTAAACGTCTATAAGTACTTAGCGGTGTTGATGATGTTGGCAGTACAGTGCTCTTGTTGGCCTCCGAACAACGCCAGTTGCCCTGAATGGAGGGCTAATAACCCTGGGAAATGTCAAAATATCAGTGGAAGTTGTTTCGCTTTGGGTGGAAAACTAACACTTGAATACAGCGACGACTGCTGCGAAAAGTGCTTACTGGATTATGGTAAGAATTATAATCATAAAATAAGAACATTCATATATATAAGTATGTGTGTTAGTGTCTTAGTGTGTGTGTGACAGGTGTTCTGTCCGAAGACAGGTTCGGAACCACGGAGGGCACAGGATGGCGGAAACCACGACTCCCTTCGCGGTTGTTCGACACTGCCTTTCGCATGTTTTAGGGATCTTCGGTCCTGCTCAATTCTCAATGCCCACCCCTCTCTGCACAGTTGTAATGGGGGTAGAGAAACCAGATCATATTTTTACACACAGGTGCGCTACAAACATGAGTGTCCCAGGCAGGCTATGGCAGGTCTCACCGTACCTACCACAAATTTTAAATTAAATTACTTTCTCTTACATACTACAGATAAACAACATTGCAAAATTGAAACACTTGGAAATGAATGGTATTATTACAAACATTTAATTTGACAAAATATTTAATAAATAACACGAGTACAATTAACGTGTTTTTGTACTGATTCCCAAATATTATTTATAATTATTTAATATGAAACATACGGGACGTGAAACACTCTGATTTTTTAAAACTCGTTTAAGTCATTTAAATTTATGAAATTATTCGTGATATTAGGTTACTATGGGATTCCTGCCTGCCACTTACCATGAAGTAAAATTTACTTAAACACATTAAAATCAATAAAAAACTTAATTATTTACAATAATGTAGAATTAAATTTCATCTTTAAATGTGCTGCTATTTGAAATTTGCGAATGCATGCACGATTTAAACCACAAATTAAAAAATAAAACTTTACAAATTCAAAACACAATACTACAATCTTGTCAATGATGGTATTGTGATTTGACTTGAAATGATCGGCTAAGTGGATCATATTTAGTTTATTTCCGGAGATTAATTGTAGTTTCTCTTATTGAAATAAAATGCACGTGGCAACATTACCTCCTAAATGAGACTGTAACCTACTTTTACACTAATTTCGACCGAAAATTCTTACAGTTATATCACGGTAAAACACAATACATGTATGTAAAATAACAGATGTTACAGTTGAATACGCTCGGAGGTCAATTGATCCGTAATTAACAGACTAGCACACTGAAAATAAAGGATTATACTTTCGTGAAAGTTACAAGTGTATTGAAGGTGCAACTGTTGACGTCATGCCTCTTGCTTTTTTTGGAACTGTAATTATGGCGATGAATGTAATATTTTAAGCTCTTGCTATTTTCACAGTAACATTTTACATTGAGGTGTTTACATTCAACTACGTTCTGCTTAAAAATAATGTATCAGCATAACGAAATTCCAAACCATATCTTCTACGCCAGCAGCTTTGTACCACAACATTAGTTCACAAGCGATCGTTGGTAACGGATGTAGAATTCATGACCTAGAACTCATTCAGCGTTATACTTTTCGCAGGAAATTTTTTTTCTTTATAATTAGCTTTTCATTACATCCCTCAGTTTTTTAAATTACAAAAATAAAGACAACCGCCAGCATAGCTAAAAATAAATTTCTGAAAGTGGGTGAAGATTAAAATGTTACGTTATGTATATTTAAATTTTTTTCATAAATCACTGTCGAATTATTTTGGGGAAGAAACCAATCTTATATGGTAGAACTATAAAAATAAATACTGGTTAATACGAAGTTGAATAACAAAGTGAGTAATATTAAACTGGCTTCTTTAATCCGTCGGTATTTTTTGACATGCTTGTAAAAAATTATCTCATCACATCATATTTTTTTTCTGAATTAGAGGATGTATAATTAAGTAATTCGTATGTAAATTAATACTATATATGTATTGATTTAAATATTTATGTACACACATAGACAAAGCGTGAGCCATCAACCCTAAAATCACTTTACCGTACTTAGTACTAAATGTGTACCGAGTCACAAGAAAATTGGAAAAATGAATCTCATAAATTTCATGTGATCTGAACAAACAAAGACTATTTTCTTCAAACAGGGTGCAAATTAACCCTGAAAGTTAATATCGCATATGTACTACATCTAGGAATATTAAATTAGAATAATATTAAAGACATATGATAAACGATATATAAAAAATAACACAGCTTACTAAACAATATACACGTACAAAGTTTGAATAAAATGAAGAACACATTTTTGGGATGTCCTTTCATCATTAAGAAAATAATTGCCACATATTTCAAAATATTACCCAAGGATGAGCCAAGTATATGAAAGTTCAGTGAGGTAACTATAATTTGCGCATTGAAATTAAACATTTCCCCATATAGCTCATATTTCTCAGTGAATGTGACATGGTCGCAATTATGCAATATATAAACATGAGTGAGTGAGAGATTTTGGTCAGCGCTTAACCTAGAGGCCTTTAGCGCTGGTGAGTGCTGATAAGATGTGAGTATGGAGCAGCGCCGGAATAAACAGGCGGGGGAAACGGGAGATCCCGAGAAAACCCGCTGACCAGCGGCATCGTCCGGCACGATTCCCACATACGAATATCCGCACCGGGAAACGAACCCGAATTGCCTTGGTGGGAGGCGAGAGGTCTGACCTCTCGGTCACCGCGGAATCTATAAACATGAGATTACGAAATACAGAAATGTCGAGTCAGTTTTGTAGGCAATGAGTATATGTGCTCTAAGATTGATGGAATCCCTAAAAAAAAAAAAAAAAGCATTCTTAACACCTATAGTATACAATGCTAAAAAATATAATAATGGCTACCATTGCGTAATATTATGCTAAAATGTATCGTTGACTGCAATTTTAAAAATATGAACAGAGAATAAGCGAAATTCTGATAAGTCAAGTCAGCTTTGTTTGCAGTATATGTGTACCAAGTTTGATGAAATTCGGTCCACAATTGTAGGGAGACACACACAATGACTTGCACTTATAGACAGACTAACGCATACACAGACACGCAAACACACACTCACAATAACACTAACGCATACATACACATAAATACAGACTAACGGACAGGAATGTGATCTCAGAAGTATACTACTTCCTTCAGAAAGTCACACAAAAAAACTTATATAATTTCTCGTTACACGTATTTTGTCGAGTTGCACAACTAATGTTAACAACGTCATAGTATGTGCAACGTGTTAATATACCAAATCTCATGGCACCATTAGTAAATAGAGCAAAAATGTTAATGTAGACTACGGAAAAACTAGATTATGGACGAGAGAAACTGTAAGAGTATATGTAATAATATGAAATGTTAAACTACGCATATTAAATCAGTGAGGAGCTATTGTTTCGTAAAGAAATGTGCAAAAGATAAGTAAACATGGGTCACATGTCATTAATGTGACTTCTGATTACTCCATATTAAAGTTTTTTGCAGCCTTCTTTCATTATAGTTTACATGCCCCTATATATCTAAAGATAATACAAACAACTCCGATTTGCAAAGAGTCAGTGCAATGCTTAGTATCGCGCTGGTATAATAATATAATTACTTTACCGTATTTCATTGGGCTGAACATGTTGTGTCTGGACATTATTGGAAACTCAGTACCGGAGTAACATTTTAAAAGAACATTTATTTATATTAGGATGCTAAAAGAGATTATGCTACACCACATAGAATATGATTGTAACAACCTTATTTTACGCACACACACACACACACACACACACACACACATATATATATATATATATATATATATATATATATATATATATATATATATATATATATATATATATATATATTAGCGAGTATGCAAAAGTTACTGGAGTGTACCAAATGCTAAAATTTACGTTTATTATTTTGAACGATCCGAATAAAATTTTTTTTTTGCTTAAATTAAAGATTCCACACTAATTACCAATACGATAAATTTAATTTTTAATTAAATTTTAAAGTAATTCAATCATAAACGGAAGCAAAAAAAAAGCATCCACTATTTTAATTAAAAATTACCAAAGCTATGCTCTTATTGTAAGTGTGGAAAATTTTATATAATTTTTGCCTTAATTTATTTTTAAAGTGAACAAGCAGAAACATTATTAAATTGAAGTATTGTAATACCATGATTTGGTCTACTTCCACTTCAGTTTCACATTGATATTTAATATGATGTCATTTTGTATAAGTGTTTAAAATATAAATGCCTGTAAATTTATCAGTTAGTCTAATGTAATTTATACATTAGTTTTAGCTATTATAATATGAGATGTGACAAGTTAACATGCAAATTATTTAGCACGCTCTCAACTAGATATAAGCATAAGTAATTTTGTAAGATAAAATATGGCATTTGTAATTCTAGATACCTCATGTCGAGTGCTTACTAAACCGTTATGACACTAGGGTAATTAATATAAGTTGTATTATAAATTTTGGTATTTTAAGAACAGCTAATTAATAGTACATAACAATCTATGTTAAGAGAGGTGATGATCAGTCGTCACAAAAGGCTCGTGCAGGACCCGCAGCGCCCGTTTCCCCTATTTCCAGTCATCCACCCTCTGCGCAGCACCTTTATAACAATCTGGCAGTGGAGGATACTTTTATTTATTTGCTTAATTATTTGTGTTAATTAAAAATGCACTTGGACTAGAAAATTATATTTTTATTAATGTTGATATGAACAATTGTAGAACTAAAGCTTAAATAAATGATAGGTAGTTCGGTCTTTCCATTGTATTAAAGGCATTCCCAGAGGTTGATTGACACTGAGGACCTTATCCTGCCAAAAGTAAAGTTGTGAGAGAAGTCGTAGTGGTTTTCAGGAGAGAAAGAAAAACGAGCGTGGAAGGAGCTGTTGACGTCCTACATGGCCACTTCGTATAAATATTTAAGAAATACATCACCGTTTAATTATTTGCAAGACCATGCGTGTGCGTCTCGTATATGAAATGATCAATCAGTAATGTTATCTTAACATATAAAATGAAGTGTCCTGACACACTCACTCACTCACTCACTCACTCATCAACGCACAGCCCAAACCGCTGGACCTAGAATCATGCATTTTGAGGGATGCTTCCACTTGCCCCGTAGGCACCCACTAAGAAAGTATTTCTCGAAATTCGATAATTAAGGGGGTAAAAAGGGGTGAAATGTGTTTCAAAAGAATCCTTGATATCTCACTAACCGGGAATGCTATCATAAATTTTTTAACTTCAAATTGTGGCCCAATGAAATGCATATTCGCAAATATTTCTATTTTGTGAAATTCGAAAATTAAGGGGGTGAAAAGCCGTAAAATGTGTTTTTTAATAATCCGTGATTCTCCTAAACCATTTCAGATAGCGAGGTGGTTTTTTTTAATGTATTTTTGTAATTTTTTCGAAATTCGTCCTTGAAAGCTCTTGAAAAAATTAAACGTGTTTTTTAATTAATCCCACTTATCTCCTAAACCAGTAGAAATATTGGAATGGTTTTGATTTAAAATGAATCTTAAGTAAATATAAAAAAAACTATTTCAGAATTTTTTCGAAAATCGTCCTTGAAAGCTGTTAAAAAAAAATGTGATTTCAAATAATCATCTGTACCGCTTCTACCCGTTCAGATATCGAGAGGATTATTTGATAAGATTGAAGCTTATGTAAATATCTACAAATCAAATTCAAGTTTTTATCAAATTCGAAAATTAAGTAGGTAAAAAGCAGTAAAATATTACAGCCTCCCGAAAAAAGAGAATTATCACGGAGAAATAATTCAACAGTCGTTTCTTTTTGCCAACCTACTCATAAATAAAACCTCTTTGGATTGTAGTCATTACATACGAAAGAATTATCACAGAATGCCTTTAACATTCACTCAGGTATTGTATAAAGATTTTTGGCGTGGAAGTGGTGGGGTTACGGATTCGTATCCCGTGCAAGACTTTGCGATGGGAATTACTATGACATCATACGAGCATATTGTACGCGCTCTTTACACTGAGCTAAGACAATTTGTAGTTCACTGTTGTTGAGTACGCTAGCTGTTAAATGCCTACATCACATATTTAACCCAGATTTACTGTTTACAATACATAATTGCACGCGGGCAACGCCGCAGCCGGCCGGCTAGTAAAGTAATAATTGAAGAAAGTTAGAGAGCAATTACGTGACGTGTTGTGATAAAAGTCATGCGACTTCTATGGTTATCGCCATAGTTGTACTGAAACTAATTTAAAACTTAAAGACGCTATTTATTTATTGTGTTCACAACCTCGCCTAACTTGTAACTGGTTTTTGTTTCGAACTCGGTAACATTTATTTATTTAACTATCCACTTGCACTATTTATTTGTAAAAAAACCAAGCACACATTATTCTAGTATTTTAATGTTAATTCAATACTCATATTATATACAGCAACCAAAGAAAACCTGTTCTTATGTTGTGCATGACCTAACCTGTATGATGACAATAATGTAATAGTATGTGATCTGATTTTATTCACAGTTCAGGGAATCATTTTTGGCGACTGCGTTCGAAGCAAACCTGCAAGTTCGAGAACATCATATTACATTTATCTTTGCCTGAAAAACCAACAGTGTAATTATAAATATGGCTACTGCGAATAAATAAGTAAATAACATTGTTTTAACATAATTGTAATGTACGGAATATTAATTAAAACCGTTTCAATTATTTGGTTAATTATTCTTTCCAAACTTTAAAAAGAATTTTCGAAAAATGTATTTCATTTCTATAATTCCTTACACAATAATAAACTTTTAATTAATTATTTTTTAAATTAAATTTTAACTTAGGGCCTTCCCGAACAAAGGTATATTAGGGTTTAAAACATGTCTAATACTGCAGATGAGAAACACTAGTTTAAACGGCTATTATTTTAATTACCCTTGTAGAGTATTTTCGTATCACGTTGCTTCAGAAGTTGCGTGTAAATACATGCTCAAAAACTCCGGATTTGCATCCAGCTGTTATAAAGTTGTTATTTAAGCGTTTTTCTCATAATTCGTCACACGTTTTGTTACGTGTATAAAATGACTTTTGTTTTGTTGTGTTCGTCCAGTTTACTGGATTTTGGCCGTATTATTCAAAGATGTCGTTCTTGGGCGAATTTTCTCGCACATCGAAGGCACTTTTAACAGAGCTATACTGGCTACACTAGAAGACGAAACTCAAGTAATATGACTATTTCATGACTAAAGCTGTACACATTGTTTAGCCGCACAACAAGGCAGAGCTCTTAAATTTGTAATCATCTGCATTTTACGTGGCTGTGTCTTAGCCTCTTCGATCTATCATTTTGGAAATATATTATTGTTAGTTCACATCGTATATGCTACGAAGGTTCAGTTGAGCCTCTTGCTGATTTAATACTTTTGACATTCAAGAACGTTAACTTAAACGAGTTCTTCATCCAGCTATATTAAAATTGCTTATTTCTAGCGATGCCCTTTCTGTCATTTTCATGCGACTTTGCAAAACTCAGTCATTTTATATTTAACAATTTCCCGTATAGGTGATTTTATACTTGTCTTACAACAAAACATACTACAAATAATTAAATACTTGCAAATACTATTTTCTTATTTTCCAAGCGCATTTACTTATAATAATAGAATGCAAGTGTAATATTGTAGATTTGTGGCTACATCACTTCATTTATGCTGAAGTAAATAGATGTATTGTGCAATTCATATACTTCTCCCCTTGTTTCATAAGTTAATTTTTATTGGCGTGCTTTTAAGGATGTGTAAAAATATAAAGTTTTCTTGTTGACATAATAAAATTTTATTACTTTTCTCGACTATAGTTCTTAACGTTTGGCAAATCAAAAGATCACTATTTTATTAAAGTACAAGGTTTAATAAAGAATGCAGTTATTAATTTAATAAATTTATACATTTAACGATCTATAACGTCAACAAAACCTCTAAAACTCTATTTATTCAAAAAACGGAGAACTTTATTATTATATAATGGCTTATCTCTGAAAAACATTAACACGTTAGTAAAAGTAAAAAAAAAAAAAAATAATAATCCAGTTAGATATTTTATCCTAAAATCTAATGCTCAACGTACACTAACCCTAAGTGCTGTTGCATATATACATTGTTAATGTTTTTCAAATTTTAATTCGAATCTTTAAATGTATTTTTCAAATAGTTTTGGTCAATATAAAAATTAATGTTATTTCATATTTGGATGGCTGTAATTTCTGTGTGTACCACAGTTATATATCAGAGGCTCCACTGTTTCGAGTAACATTTTATTTCTCCATTACTTGTTTACAAAGGTCCTTACTACTAACCTGAAACTGCACCACGATATTTTGCCATTTGTTTGTGTGTACTTCAGCAGGTGTTCTTCTTTTCATTCGTTATCATTTGTTTTGTTCCAATATCTACCCAGTCGTTTAGCATGCCATATTCGTACGTGGTATTAATTTCACTCTACGAATCTAATCAACATTTATTCACTTTGTATACGAATATGATAAATTATTTTTTGTAAAGTAATATGAAATATGTAATTTCGACAGATATGTAAATATGTTTTGGTTGTATCGAATTCACGGTAGTAGTAGGGGAAATCGGAGTAGTTAAAAGTGATCATTGTTGAATACAATTTGATAACTGATATCCATATTATTTTTCGAATTTTTTGATGAAATTTAATTTTTATGTAATCTGTGAAATATCACTTTCAAGAGATAAATGTTATGCTTTATGCTATTCTACATGAATAGCTTTTAAATAAATTTTATATTGTAAGGTTTTTTTTAGTTTTAAATAATACATGCGGAGTAATTGGAAGTGAATCTGTAAGTTTGTACATTTTAGTTTAGTTTCACTGGGTGGGTAAACAGAATATTCTTATTGTTACTTCTAATTACACTGCAAATTTAAGCTCTCTATCTCAAATGGATTATAAGATATGAACTTACATTTACACCCTTAAATTAATTTAAACCAAAGTTAAAGTAATTTTTAGATAAACTCTTTAATTTACCCAAATGTTATATTTGATGGGCACACAAATGTGCCCCTTGGATTTTTTTTTATTGAGAATAACCTTATTGTTAATTTGCATTTTGATCGACAGTGTTGAAGCATCCAATAAAAACTTACCGGCGAAAATATATAATTCGTTTTAATGAGGCAGGGAGATTCTCACAAAGCACTAAGTTAACTTCAACCTACATATTTAAATCTACACTAATAACGATAAATATGAATATGTGTATATATATAAATGAATATACACGTATATATATATTTATACGAATTAATTATCGGAAATTTAGAATGCAACTGTTTAAAATTGTTTTCTATCATAACATAAAAGTATCTTAAAAACAATAAAATAGAAAACTACAATAAAAACTTCTAATAAACCCAAATTCTAATCACCCGAATTTCTCTAATAGGAGGGGGGCCGGGGACAGAATCTGCAAGTAGAGTGCGTTTGGGTGACCTTGGTATTTGAAATGTTTCCAAAAATATTTTATATATTTGAATAATATTTTTAAAATTCTTCGTAAATCTAAAAAAAATATCTTTAATAAATCCTAATGCAATTAGACTCTGACAAATATAAACTATATCTTCCGCGTTAAGACATCAATAAACTTAAGTTTATAGCGAAAATTAGTTAAACTATGATATCTTCATTCACTCCTTAGTGTCACACATTCATAGTAACAACTTTGGACTAGTTACGATTATGTAGAGTACGAGCTCAAGAATTTTAATTTTACTATATTTTTTGGCTATACTGCACAATTTTGTACGTGTAATGAAATTTGTGCAATGATAGGTTCTGTGATGACATGAAAATGTATAGGCACTACGAAAAAAAAAAAACATAGCGATTTACAAATATATATATTTATGCATTGCACAAACACAATTTGTTAAAAAGAAAATAAAAGAGTAATTTAATTTTGTAGACATTAAAAAAAGTGTGGAAATCCATTCGCATCGTCTTAAATCGTGCCTATAAAATTATTTAAAGTTCTATGCACTGCAATATTGTAAGAAATGTTCTAGTTGGTGTTCATTACTTAGGATTCAAGAAAATGTGAATATACTGCAAACGAATGTATTTAAGTAAATTCATTTGAGTCAGTAAAATAAATGATTATGATGGCCGTCTGGGTGAATGTATTTTACGCGTCCGAGGACTTCAATTGCGGACGCGATAAGGACGACACAGCAGGCACATCAAGCAAGTTACTTACTGGAGTCCTGTCTTCTCGCCGACAACGCGCATGTATGAGACTTTCCTTGGTGACCAAATCATTTTGTGTCGTATTATTAAACATAAATATTCTTGTACACATCATTAGAGGAGTCTGCGCGAGATTCACACACCCAATAATTACCGTAATCCTTCCGTTTCGTCATTTTCAGAAGTTAAGACAGTAAACTTTTTGTAGGAACGTAAATTTCTGTACACATGTGTAACGTCTCTTGAATTATATTTCTAAGCAGACATAACGTAATATGTGCAACGATCGGATTTCAGATAATCTGCTAATAGCGACCAGGGCAGATGTCATTTGAAGTTCAGTTAAAGTTTAATGATGTTGAAACTAAAATATAGTATGTGGAAGTGGCTGGGCATGACAAGTATATACAATCAACAGCGAATACGAGAAAGAGAAAGAACTTGATGAGTGAGACGATCCCGTCTCTTTTTTTTTTTAACTTTGCCACCAACGCGACATTGGTTAGATGGATGTAATATTCTCTTACCTTAGTTGAAGACGTTCAGAAACTTGTATGAGTTGTTGTTGTGTTCACGCACGAACGAACACAAACTGTGTTCCTTCAACTACGACTAAACTGTGTAAATTGAAATAAATTACATTGTCAATTTAACGGAAGTTTCACGCCGACCAACACGACCGTCTGTTGCCGCGATGCACGTTCAACTTAAACGAGTGAAGCAATTACTGTTCCTACTTACGTCAGCTGTGACGTCAGTCCCGTCGTCATTGGGTTTTGGTCTCTGACCGAGAACTTTCCGACTTTATGTTTTTGTGCGGTTGGCAGAACTGTTAATGTTGACAGCGCCACCGTAGTACAGAGGGCGTTTGTTACGCTCAAGTGATGTAATATTGCATTTTTATTGGACGGTGATGTTTAAGGGTAGGAGTAAATTTTCTCCTATAAAACGGCTTAGGTGTGGTCTGCTTGAGACTCGGATTTCTTGGGCGTCATGATGTCATTCGTTATGAAAGTTAAGTAGATGTTTGTTTCTAAATTAACTGCAGGCACTGTACTATGTAATCCATGTCGGGTAAAAGTATTTGAGCTATCTAAATTTTCTAAGTTTGCAAAAGTGCCTATCTAAGAGTATTTAATTAATATTGCGGTATTTCGTAGAATCATTAAAAATGTATGGTGATGTGAAATTTCGGCATGTATTCACTTGGGTAACCCGTATTATTGTAACTATTTTCAATGTGTTAATTTTGCAATCTGTTTTGCAATGGTGCTAAGGTGGCATGTGACATTTCTCGGTAGTAAATTGAATGTTATACTTAGTAAAATAAATGTTATTTTTGTAACTGCACTTTCGATTTTTATACAAGTTTTTGTGGGTAAAACTGTTTTTTTTTTTTTTTTTTTTTTTTTTTTTTTTTTTTTTTTTTTTTTTTTTTTTTTTTTTTTTTTTTTTTTTTTTTTTTTTTTTTTTTTTTTTTTTTTTTTTTTTTTTTTTTTTTTTTTCAGATTTGCCGAACTTAGTTAATTTCCCTTTTGTAATGCAACATATTCCGTTTATACCTTTTCCTGAAGTATCTGTCTTCACTATGTTCGGAATGGTAGTGGCAGACTTTAGTGTGCCATTTTTTGTGGTGTCCTGATTGAAAAAAAGGGTATTTTTCTTATGTTTCCTTGGGACACTACCAGAGGACGTTGCAAGGCTGCGCGTTCTCTGCATCCTCATGTTATGTCTTTTGGAATTTGGATTTTAGGGTAGTGTCAGAGTTGTGGGACTATATTTCCTGTTTCAGTTTGAATTAAGCAGAATTACGACATTCCCTGGTTTCGTATGGAGTTGTATAGGATGAAACTGATACTGCAGTAGAGCTCCGAAGAAAGGTTGTTGATATGTGTTAAATTGGTAGGGAATGTACAATTCACAGTACAGTGTGTTTACTGGGGGTGTGTGGGTTTATTGTGATGGGTTTTTCCTTGCTGACCTTACGTGTATATTGAATGATACAGCTGTGTTTTTCTATTGAATGTGTGTTTTGATTTGTAAATTAAAAATAACACGATGTATACGGGGTGGATTTAGAAATTATCGAAAGTTCTGCAAGCCGCTACGCTTACCGATGCTGGGGAGGTGTTAGCTGAGGACGATACTGACCATTTATTCTTTAGCTGTCTTTAAAGTACCTCAGTTATGTCAGTCAGTCACTTGCCAACCTCGTAAGGAAGCTTGGTCGTTTGAAAAATTATCTTGTGAATGTTTGTCCCTAGTTTCACCTGATAAGGCTTTTCAGAAGTTGCGCTTATAGCTGATAGAAAAATATCAGCGTTCAGGTCAGAATATGCAAGCGTTTATTTAAGAGGTTATGGGCTTAGAATCTGTCTCGGGAATGCCTTGCGATTAGTCTTATTTACTTATACTCATGTTCCAAATTTGTTGCCTTGATATAGCATTATTCTTGTTTGTGGCTGAGCATACCACTCTACTGCAGTTACTGGAATTAGCGACTAATGCAGAATGGACTATTAGAGATTGTTCGGAGAGGAATTAAGGTGAGGTATTTAGGCACAAACGGATAGGAAAAGGACCAGGAGGACATTTACATCGTGTTTATTCAAACTCGGCAGTTATGCAGGTGCATGAGCATCCTGAGCCGATGCAAGGGCATGCTCGTTGTGAGAGACGAACAACAGGGACTCGTTCTACCCAAACAAGTATTGATAATAGTGAGGGAAAAGATTTCATTAGTCATCCTTAATTCTTCCCAACTCGTGAATAATGAGGAAGGAAGTAGTAAGGGGAAGGATCCCAGATCTCTTTAGCAAACATTCCGTGTTATTTATGTGTAATTTATGTCATTTACGGGCCAGATGCCCCACGCATTTTCAAAAAGGAGGAATTCATAAATTACAAAATTTTGCTTTGGAAAATAACCATGGTTTGTGGTATGCTGATATGCAGATTTGAAATAAAATACAGTTTTTAGCTTGCAACGCCCCCTAGTGGTGCCTGAGGAAACCCCGGAGGAAACCTTTTCTCAGGACACCACCAAGGATGGCGAGCGAACGTCTGTCACCACCGTTTCCATTTTTGATGACGACAGACACCCTTAGGGAAAGCCTACAAGAAGCAGGACTGATGGTTTTACAGTGGAGGACGGAAAAGTCATCAAAGTTGAGGGCAGC